>VZUI01038604.1:0-246468 GCA_013401135.1 Cettia cetti | reverse complement strand
CCCCCCCCCCCCCCCCCCCCCCTTTCTCTGCTTATTTCCATTCTGTTCTGTTCCTTTGCCCGCAGTGCTGGTTCTGGTACTTCAGCACAGCCTTCAGGATCAGCCTCTCTAGCCAGGGCTTGCTCATTACCTAAGAGGATGTGAAAATAGGCTAGACTAAGGAAGAAACTGGTAATCCTCCATGAACCACAGTAAAGCATGAGGAAATACTTCGGCCAAAAACTTCTGAACATTTTTTTTTGACGCGTGAACTAAGCCAATAATTGGGTTCAAATCCTATTGAGAGTCTGAGAGCACAATTAAAATATGTGAAATTATCTTCATGCTCAAAAGAGAGCAAAGGCTGTAAGCTGAGTTACTCTCCCATCCTTAGACAAAGTCTGTCTAGGTCATGTTTTAGGAAGCTACTGTGGACAAGCTTCTTTTACCATCTCCGTTCTCTAAGTTGGAATTATTTTATCATTTCCTGTGCAAAACTGGAAAGTCTGATGTATAAAAAGGCGCCTGAGTCCTAATGACTAAGATTTTTTCCTGAAACTTTTGCATTTCATATTTCAAAAGATTTTTTAAAAATCTTTGACACACTCTGAAAGTGTTTATTTTTCAAAAGGGTCCTTGACTGAAAAAAGAGAACACTATCTCAAACCTGTCTGTTTTCTCAAATAATGAGTAAAGGGAAATGGATCATCAAACTTGTTTTAGTCTCTACAGCAATGTAGCCTAAGTGAAATCTCAAAAGTGCTTCCTTTTGGAACTTGGCAACCACACATACAAAAAAAAAAATAATAAGTAGAAAGTACATGTTACCTCATCTGTAGGAAACCCTATAACGTGTAGCAGCTCCTTTATGTTACTCTGATGCCAAATAACACATTTCAGACTTCATCTTCTGTATGAGTAAGATTTGCAAAGAGTTTACTGGTGTTCAGTAAAATACTGTTTGACTGGATTTGACTCAGACTTACTGAGATATAATGTTGTGAAGCTGCCCTATGTGGTAGTTTTCACTGCTTCAATTTTGTACTGTATGTCTTTAGCTGGAAAAATGTCATTGAACACCTTTTGCAGGTACATTGACTAACTTTTGTAATGCACTAAGCAGGTCTGCCATGGAAACAAATCTTGCATGAGTAGGAATGATAACAAAAAAGATGACCTTTTCATGTCTGCTTCAGCCTTCCAGAGTACCTGTGGTCAGGACTTGAGGAGAAGACCCTGTGGAGGATGTAATATAATCCAGAAAGCACTTTCTGTGTATGTGCTTCTATATGTCTTTATCTATAGACAGGGCCATTAAGAAATTAGAATTTATATCCATAATCCTAACAGGAGACTTACATACCCAGATGCTTCAGATGCTCACTCATCATGTCACTTCTCTCTTATTTGAAGTCATTAGCCCAAGTTCTGTATGGTTTTATGATTGGACCTTGAAAGACATTAGCAAGTTTTTCAACATGCCAAGTCTCCCACTAAAAAAAAAGCCTTTTGTCTAGGAGCTTGAAGGCAATAAAAGGTATAAAGGTCTGTCTTCTGGCTCCTCATTGTCACCTTGCTGGTGGAGATGAAGTTTATTTCCATTCAAAAATACTGCCTATGTCAATTCACATTTGAATTTAGCTGCTTTAGCTAGGGAGGGTTAAATAAATGCCTTCCATTTTTTATGATGTGGGACACTATCACACTTCTGCTGTTAAAATGAACATTAAAATGATACTGCTTGATTTTGCAGACTTTGTATGGAATAGCAGTGTCTAACTAGTGTTCACATGAGTGTTTTAAGTTAGCTAAAAAAGTTAAATCTGTTGTTATTTTATATTTGGTAAAGGACAGGTCTGTGGGTACATTTCACAGGGAAAAGTAAGATGTCCATAAATTAAAGGATGCTGCAAACCACTGCATGAGGATGGTGCACTTACCTTTTCATTGTCTTCTGCATCCAAGAAGCAAAGAAAGGACAGAAAAAACTGCTTGCAGCAAGAAAACTTTTGGAAGTATAGCTTTTGAGTAGTTATGTAATAAAGTGTTTGTTTTTCTGCTTTATTTGGATAATGGCTGAAGTAATTTAATTTTCTCTTTAGTTAAGGAGTATACTGTAGGATAATTAAGTATTTTGCTTATTATTGGTGTTGTTTTAATACAGTCTCAAACTGCCCACAAGTTTTTTCTAGGTTCATGCAGTCTTTAGTATTCTGCTTGGTACAGTGTGGTGATTAATACCAGATATGATGGAGAATGTTTAGTCCTGTAGAAAGCTGCTTGGGAGAATCTGATTGAAAATAGAAATTATATGTAGTTGATCAAGCAGGGGCTATTAAAAGTTTTACTTATCTAATGTGGTTAGATAAAAGATGTGAAAGTTAATACCTGTTCAGTGATGCTATCCATCTCTCTTGGTACTGATAGGAAATAAAGTCATCTGAAAAAAAAGTACAACAGCATGTTAAAATTTGATCCAATGAGATTCATAAAAACTGAAACAAATTAGTAAACCTGAGGAAGTGCAACATTGATTTTAAACATAGTTTGGCTTAGGAATGAAGTACACAAGCCTGTTAGATAGTTCCTCTTAGTTACCTTTGACCTCTAGGTAGTGGTAAGGAAGTGGCCTATCAGCAGCAAGGGATAATTTTGGATTCAAAATAAGCTCTTTAGTACAGCTGATGACACCTAATAGTCTGTTGATGTAGGTGGTGTCATTCCATTCTTTAGATGTGTTAACAGATCCGAAGTTGGACTGTGATGTGAGTGGAAGTGTGAAAGGTGGAATAAGCAGGGTCCTTCTGCAGGCAGCAGCGTCAACATCATTAGCTGACAATATAGGATTGGGCATTTGTATGCACACATTTGGCATTTCTGCACACACAGGAAAATAAAACTGATAGAGCCCACTTCTGAAACTCACATATTTTCACCTCATAACTTGCTGTGTCTCATCCCATATGCTTGGGAAGCAAATAAGGCAGGCAGAACAAGCTGAGGTGTGTTTGTTAGTACATCTGTCTGCAACAAAATCCCGTTGTGGTAAGCACTGGGCCAGTGTACGTGGATAAAGTGAATAATAATAATAATAATAGTAATAATCATAATAATTTTTCTTTGTTAATGGGGTGGTCTCTTCAGCTCATGCATTAGTGCTTGTGCTTCAGAGGACTAGTAATTTATTGATGCAGATGGCTATGTAAAGTGCATGCAATTTGTAGAGGGGGCTTGACCCTTGACTGATGGGCCATATGTTGCAAAGCCCCAGAGGCATCATTTGACTGAGTTCTTTTCCTCTCTCTGTGTCTGCACCTATGGTCCTTGTTCAATCACCACATATTGAACTATAGACTTCCTAACTCCCCCAATAAATCTCCAACTAATGGCTCACGAAGGCCATAACTTAACCCTTTACATACAAAAGAGCACGTCATTTTGCATTGCATTTTTCACACTCGTTGAAATAAATAATAGATGACCTAGCCTAGTTATCAAGGACCAGGATGTCACAAAATAGGACCACCTGCAGGCTTGTCATGGTGTGCATAAACCAAATTCACTTGGAGCATTCTCTAACTGTAATGTGCGTGTGACGTTTTTGAGAGCTGTGCTCTAAATGCACATGTGGGTTGTAAAAATTACTGTTGTATTTCTCAAATACCTCCAGTGAAACACAATGAAGGACCTCATGTACCTAATGTCTTACTTTGTCTGCTACTCTTCTTATATTCTGACAGGGTTAACAGCAAGTTCTTCATGACCTAGGCATGACTTCAGTTGCACAGAGGTTTGACAAACTCTCCACAATCTTGTAAAATGGATCAACAGTTTTCTCTCATAGAAACCCCTGTATATATTCATTAATGTAGTCATGTGCAGTACAATTACAGCTGCAATTCATTTCATGCACTCTCCTTAAAGTGTACAGTGCTGCAATTGCTCCTCAGCTGGGCTGGCATGCGATTCTGCACTGGTGGCTGCAGTAGGAATTGTAGGCTCCTGTGCAGCAAAATCACCCTGTAAGACAGTCACTTATTGCCATTAAACTATTTTTATATAAGAAGCTGAGCAAGCTACACAAAGCAAGAAACAATGGTAAAGTCTGTGTGAGACAAGTATTGAAAGGCTGAAATTTTTCCTCAGATTAAAAAACTCTAAGGAAGAAAACTATTCCAGTTAAATAATGGCTATTCCTCTTTCTCCACAAAGTGGTGTGATGTCGCCTTGTTTTCCAGCCTTGGAGTCAGAAATTTCATGTAAACAAAGTAATGTTTACAGAACTTTTATCATGTTTTTTGGATTCCTTTCTGTGAAAGGACAATTGATGGACACTTTCTAAGACCAGTGGAGTTGAAGAGGTTGAACCTCAGTCTTCCAATCTGGCCTCCTTTTTAGAAATCTATATAAGCTGTAGAAAAAATTAAACTTCCTTTTTTCCTGCTTCGACTCCATGGTGATCACTGCATCTCCCTCTGGACAGCATTGCACAACAGTGTGAGGAGCTGGCTTAGCTGGGCAAACGTTTGACTACAAGGGTGTGACTTTTCTAGAGAGAGCTGATCCATTTCATACTATTTTTAGAAATTTCTTTTACTGTGGTGTAGCTTTGTATAATAGTTAAGTGCAAGAAACTTCTAATGATTCTTCCAAGTTTATTCTGGCAAAACGTACTAGTAAAGGGATTTTGTGTGAATAAGAAGTGTGACTGTGCTCAGTTATTATATACTTGTATACTTGAAAAATGTCTAAAAATTGTGATTCATTTAGGTAGTCATTGTTTTGTAGTTCAAAGCCTGTGTATAGGTGGTGTTTCTGTTTTGTGCATATTATTTGGAGGGAGCAGATGGAAAAAATATCAGAGTAATTTGGAGGTCTTCAGTGAATCTGAGCTAGTTATTATGGTATGAAAAAAGGGAGCTCATGGCAAGCTGATGCAAATGAACAAATTCATGACTTCCTCTCTTAGAACTGCTTCCTTAGCAGTTTGTGCTGTGATGTAGTCAGAGAATGGGGTTATTTCAGCACAAATCATGCGCATTAATCACGCACATTGTTGTTTTCATGTACGTGTATTAAGCCCCGTAGGCTTGCCAGTTTTATTCATATGGATCCTATTTCTGTGCTGTAGCCTCTGCACCAACATTTTATTACAAGTCTTCAGGCTTGAAGTATTCCATGTAACCAGAAGCCAGTGATAAGCATTCCCTCCTGAGGTTATTATTTCACAATTAAAGTGATGATATTGAAAATATTGATGGCAGTGGGATTTTCAAGGGCAGAGGTCTTTAATATTGCCTAGAATACCAGACACAGTTGAAAATCTCATTTTTAAAACATCCTTCATGCATTACTCCCCATATAAGGGCTGTATATGGGTTTCAGTACATGTTCTGAATGAGTTGGGCCAGCTTATAATATAATGTGCATTTTTTTTAAGCTTTAGTCAGAATTTCATCTGCCTTCAACTGCATTACCCCAGGTGTGATGTTAGATTGCACCCAGTTCTGTTTTAGGTTCTGATTGAGTGGGCTTTGTTTCCTGAGTGTCCCCACTCGAATCAGACAGGCCCCATTTGAAAGAGAAAATCGGAACAATATAAAGAAATTATTTAATGTTTTACAGCTAAAACAAACTGACAAAACTGTAGGGAAGCGTTCTGGTATCATGCAGATTGATCGTCGCTCATATTACAGTAGTATTTCTGAAAAATGTGAGTGTCAACAAAAGTCTGGAACTGGCTGATGTGAAATATTAGCAGGTAGAGAAAGACATTTGTTCCCACTGATCATAAAAGAAGCTGTAGAAAGCTGCCTGGAAGAAATTGTGTTAGTGAGCAGGCACACTGCTGAAAGCCATTACCCTCGTGAGTTCCAGGTGTCAGTTTGGATATTATCACTGTGGTGCTACACGCAGTGAAATGCGCTGTCCTTGATGAGTTTGGGGTTTTGAGAGGCAGTAACAGATTATCTTTTCTGTCAACCACAGTTCTAGCAACTGCTCATTTTTCTGAGCTTTGGGCTGGGCATTAGAAATACTGGTTGAAAATAATGATTTTTTTTTTAATTTTTCTTTTTAGAAGCTTTATTTACATATGTTTATTGCACACTCCCCCCAGGGGAATGTAAATTAAGGGAGCAGAAAAGATGAACCAAATTCCAGTTCAAGGTGGTGGAGTTTTCAGTAGTTACTGCCCAGCTTTTTCAGCCTGAGTGTTGTATGCAGCATTTGAATTGTTACACACCAGTCATTTGGACCACAGCCTGGAATTGTGCCACTTGTACTGGTCTGAGGAGGACAAAAAAAGAAAAAGAGAGGAAAAAAAAGGTAGTTAGCACTGAAGTGAGCACTGGAAATTCTATTCCTACTTATGCCTCACTATACCATAAGAATCCTGAGCAATTTTTTGTTCTTGAGAATGCCACAGTTTTTAATGTGAGTTTTATCAAGTTTGGTTTTATTTTTTTTTTTTTTTACTGTGATTGGTGAAGTTTGATGCCTACTTCTCATCTCCTAAGCAGACATACAAATGAACAAAAAATCCCCATGTAATTCCCACATAGCAAAGTCTAGATCTAGAAATTAAGCTCATTGGTAGGAATATCTTGAAACACAGTCTGATAGAGGTAAAAGTTTGTTGTTGCCTGATATAATAAAGCTTCACTTAGGAGTTTTATGCTTTGCTAGGGTTTATTTGTCTTTGGAGAAAGCAAAGGAGAACAGGTCAACCTTCTCTAGCCTGCAGCTTAAACCACTTTTACAATCAGATCAGCTGAATAATTGAGAAAAAAAATGAGATAAGGGAATTTTCAGTTATGCAGTTCTAGATTTAGAGTTATTTCATTGATGCCATCATCAGTGTCTAAATCAGACTGTCTAAAAGCTGGTGTAGCTATCATCAAATTTTATGAGTTTTAAGGGAAAAGGACTATGTGAACAGATTTTGGAGCTGTAGAAGACAGATCATAAAATCAAAAGCTGCACCAGGCCCTTTTGTTTTAAGGGACTTTTTCAGTCAGAGTAGAAATCTAGTGTACAAAATGGGTTTTCTTAGTAAAACTGGTAAACCAAGAATACTAAAAAGGTCTCAGTCTTGCAGAATTATGATTTATTTTTGTTGTTCTTCATTTCCCATTATAGTTTATTCACAGTAAGCTTTTATCTTGAAGACACAGTAATTGAATTGGTGTTGAAGAGAAAGTTGACACACATAAATAACAAAAAAGGACATCTTAGGTCTCTATATATTTCAGATGCATTTTCATTGTGGCCGAAGGCTCTAAAGACACTAATAGTAAATTTCAGCTACTTCCTTCAAGATTAATTTATTATACCATAATCTTTGTTTATGATACAGGCAGAATAGCTAAGTAATACCAAATAAATCAAAGTATTTTACCATTATAACATGAAGCACTTTATCGTATTGTATTTTCTCTCCCTCCATGAAATTTAGTACACAATTTAGTGCATTTGAGATACACATAATGAAAGTAAGACTTCTACGTTGGTAAAGTAAGCTAGGAAAAAACAAGTATTTACTTCCTTTACTGAGAGATGGTGAGGGTTGTTTGGGGTTATTCTAATTGCAGTAATGATACCCCATGGTTTCTTCCTGAAAAGACATCTTCACATTTATGGACAAATTACCAGGGCCATCACCTGTGCTGTATTTGCTGACTCATGAGCTATTAAGTACACTTAATGGGGTGACACTAATGTGGCTACTGCTAGGGCACTAGGGTTGATTGTGTTAAGACTTTTGTATTTAAGCTTTATTTTAATTCAGTGCACGCAGCCTGATACTCCTTGCAATTTATTTCAAGAAGAATATGACTGAGACCCATCATCATCTTTTTCTCTGATTTGAGAGTCTCCTTTTTGCTGATTAGAGCAGAGATTTTAATCCTCAGTTTTATTTGCAACAGCCAGAGCCATCTCAGTGGAATGGAGGAATCTCAGGGGGACTGAGAAGGTTCTGCAAAGTTATTTGCTATTGCATATACTTTAACTTGTGCTACAACTCGCTTTTTCTTAAAATACTGATAGCACGTGAACCACCTACTGCTGTCCTCATCAATGCTGTGATGCTTGTGACAGTATAAATATGGAAAAGTTTGTTTTCCTTCATGATTAAGTCACTTCCCAGTGTGTATTTTTCTTGGGTGAAATATAAAAGAAGAGTCCTCTGTGTATTTGTTTGTGTACCAGTTTCAAAACAGAGTCTTATCCCTAGACAGAAATTAATGTGTCAGCCATTACCCAGAAGAGTATTTATAAGAAGCAGCTGAGAAACTAAGGGAACAGCAGAGTTGTGTAAAGCAAACAAAGGAACACTTTGTGATTAAATAACTGCTTGATTTAGGCTATTCTTTGACAGTATGCTTGCCCCAGAAATCCACCCATTATCTGCCAGGTTTATTGGTCTGATTTTAGTGTTCCCGTGAAAATCTGATGGCTTTAATAAATAGCGGAAACCAATACAATAGGAAAGCAGAGTACAGAATTCATTAGCTACATGTCAGAAGCTGTTTCATGGATGTACATGGTTTCTATGTCAAGTAGCAGAAGCTCAGGAAATAGGATAAAGTTAGAGCAAAAGTGTGGTTTCCCCCATTGCTTTCCTAGTACAGTTTTCTCATTGATTCTTCATAGAATGAATATATTCATGCAATCTTCTACCAAGGTTTAAGGGCGCCTGTTTTGCCTTCTGAATGCCTCTTATTACCTAATGCAATGCAATGCTACAATATTATTTTCTATGATCTTTCTAAGTATATAGTTCTGGACCTTAGTTCTTTTTTTTTTTCCTTATTGTTTTCTCATTTAATGCACTCATGCATTCCCCTGCAGATGGCTTAAAGGAGGATCTAATTTTTAGCATTTTTTTATTAATTAGAGCACTGATACAGAAGAAGGAGTAGGTAACTATGATTTCATTTCGACTGAAGATGTTCTATTTCTGCAAACTGTTCTGCATTATCAAATTAGGCCACCATATAAATAGTTTTAAATAAGTTATGAGGATGGGGGGAAGAAAAGGAAAACAACTGTTGATACAAGATGGGTTTGTCTCCTCCTCCAGAATATTATGAAAATTTTCCTCAGAGGATTAAAGTATTATGATAACAAAGAACAAGAGGCATTGTCTTTGCTAATGTGTAGAAATTATGAAAGGAAAATTAGGAAAACAGCTTAGTGTTTCTGTTGGGTTGGTATCCAGATGATCTGTGCTTTGGGAAAAGATGTGAAGATTTCAGTTGTGGTTCTGCAATTATTTTTATTGTGCTGTCTTTTCAAGATCTCAAAAGAATGACCTGTAAAATGATTTGAAAGTCATAGCTAGAGGCAACATACAACCTCACAATAAAATGAAACAGAACATTCCCTCGCCAGTGTTGTTTTTGCCTTATGACTTGGCTGATAGAAGATGGGCCGTTCTGGATATTTTGCTTTAAGTGACCTTGAGGAAGCTGTGAAAGTTTTGCTCTAAAGTGCTGAAATGACACTGACTTTGTGTGTGTTCTCTCTTGGAACAAACAAAAGAATGCATATCCAGGTTTCTTATAAATTCCCTTTCCCATATAGATAAACTGAGGTGCAGAGAAAATCACCTGCCAGGTTTTCAGACAGGGGGGAAAAAATCTCATATAAGAATTAAGAGTATGGAATCTCTACTCTCTGCTTCTCTGTGTAAGCAGTGGATAGGACATGTTTACTGAAAGATTAAAAATTTCTAAATCCCTCCATTAAGAATGGCTGTGCAGTTTGTCTATAGTTATGTGATTCAGATAATTTGTTTCATTGTTGACAATTTGGTTGCTGCCCTTAAAATAATCCTTTTTAATTTACTAAACAAAAAAAGTTTCAAAATACTCAGTCATCAGTTTCCAAGTCTGTTTGCTTACCAAAGCACATATCCATAAGCATTTTGTTTTGATATTAAGTTGGAAATCTCAGAAGAATAAACTTCTCTGTGGGTATTTCTGATTTAATTTGCATTCAAAATGAGCTGACTATTGTGATGCATAGAATCACTCTTTTCTCCATGTCTGGATTTTATGTCAGAATTGTGAAGTTAAAACAGAAATTTTTAATTACCATGCTAGTGTAGCCCTGAAAGTAAAGCTTTCATTTCAGCTGAGGATATTTATTTCTAAATGGGCTCTGGAAAGGGAACTCTATTTTATTTTTGTGGTGCTGCAAAAAAAAAAAAAAAAAGAAAAAAAAGAAAAAAAAGAAAAAAAAAAAGAAGGGAACTCTATTTTATTTTTGTGGTGCTGCAAAAAAAAAAAAAAAGAAAAAAAAGAAAAAAAAGAAAAAAAAAAAGATTCTTTGCATTTAGGTTAATCCACAGGCAATGGTATTTTTGCATTTATACTAATGAAGTACAAAGGTTTTTCCTAACCACGGGATTGCTAGTGAAAGCAAAAAATTGGCCTTCCTTAACTAAAAAATCCCAAAAGTTACCTTGCAAAGGGTGTTCAGCAGAAAGCAAACACTGCCAAATTGCACCTCAAAATTTATCAGTGTGTCTCATGTTTTGTTTGTGGTTCGGGAGGTGCTCCCACAATGTTATACTCAAGTTTCTCTGTGCTATTCATGTTGTAAGCAACTGACTGCCACTTAACATTTCAAACTTTATACTTCACAATTAGCCAAAAGTGTAAATTATGCAAATGGTTCATTCCTGGAAGTCCATTGTTCTTGTAACTCAGCCATTTAATTAATCTCTAGTGAGCAAAGAAGGCAATGGGACCATGATCTGAAATTGTACTGAACTGGGGGAAATGAGATACACTTTAGAAGCTCAGAAGAAAGCTAAAACAGCTTGATGGAGGAAAAAGCAGCCACTTTGGATGGTGGTTCAGCTGAGAAAGCAGAATCAGAAAACGGCAATTGATTCACTAACTATCACAGCATCAGTCCATTCAGGAGGCTTGTGGAGATCCCATTGCAGGTCTGGATCAAAGGAGCTAAATTAAAGCAGGCTTCCTGGAAAGGACTGAAAGAGAAAAGTAGCATTAGGGAAAGCAGGAGGGCATCTGTGTCTAAGAGGAGCATTGATTTTGAATTTTTCATCAGTCACGTGAATTTAAAATCAAATAACACACCTATTGTGGCTTTGTAATTCTGCATATTCCTTTATGACTCTCTTTCCAAATTGCAACATTCTCTTGCTGAATGCGCTCTTTAATAACAGGTTCCTAATGCTATGCACCCAATTTATCATTTGTTCACCGAAAATTGCAAGTAGCTCCTTATTCTAAATAAAGCAATGTGCAGTGGTTGCTCTTCAGTAACAAAGCCACCCAATTACATCAACTATATCATCTGCTATCCTAAGAAAAGAGAAGTATCATGGTATCATGAATATCAATTATGTCATAACATGTGGTAAATGGCAAATTTTTAATGGGAGTCACATTATGCCTTAATGTGAGCCAGTTTTACAGTGCATATAACTGTAAAATCTTTTACCTCTTTCCAAATAAATTGTCTCTTCTGTTTCATGAGTACCACTATGATAATAGCTCTTGCAGTGAAGATGGCAAAAGTGCATTTTTGTATTGAATAAGTGTGTATCTTAGGATTCTTTGAGAAGTTACATTTTATTTTTTCTTCCAAAATTATTTTATTTTTTCCAGTAATATATTTTTTTTAGAGACAGTAATTTCAGACCATCTGCGTGGATTTTCCCAGACTTCAGCATATGCATATTAGAAAGTCTTTATAATGAAGAGATAAAAATGTTTTTATGCTAAGCTAGGCAAAACTATGTAAACTGGTGAACTTGAGCTATACAGTCATTCTATGAAAAATGTAAATTTATTAAGACAACATAATTCTCTTGCTCACCTTTTTAATGTAAGTGGTTTAATTTTGTGTTTGAAAAGATATTATCAAGTCCACAGATTAAGGATGTATTTTTGACTTCCTTAAAACATACTGAGGAGTAACTGGTAAGTCAGTCCTCTTACCTGGATAAGTTGCATGGTCTCAGTGGAAAGCCAACCAGTGAAGCTTTCATTTTTGTGAACAGCCACCAACAGTCAAAACATATTTAATAGCACTCCTCGAATTCCATCTTCAGACACGAAGACATATGTAAGAGTGTGAAAAAAATGTTGCTGTCAGGTGGCTTGGAGCTTGACAAATCGAGGAGTAGGTTGGACAGCTCCTGATAGGAAGCCATGGCAGTAGAGGGATGATGGGTATGGCTGAGGCTGGCTGTGTGTGTCATGGCCTCTGGGAAGATGGATTGCTAGTGGGAAAGACCTAGTGCCAGTCTGGTCCTGGAAATAGAGAGGAGTATTTGAGAGAAGAAAATCAAACAGAATTCAACAGCTACTTTTGGTTGCTCCTGAAAAATGTTTGTGTGTTTGTGATGGACCGTGTTCTTCTGGGAAGAAGTGCACCTTTTTTGGGTTTTTGGATTTTTTTAGGGTGGTGTATGCAGGCTGCCAGTCTTTAGAGAAGTATAAAAATCAGCCAAAGAGGAGAGAAGCATCATGTTTTTCTGTAACTATTAGAAACTTTTGTAGTGATTAATGGTTGAGATTCTTGCATTCATCCCTTTAAGAAGTTGATCAGTGTTAGTGGTAGGTAGAGAAACTAATGAAATAAAGTTGCTGTATTCAGTTTGAAAGGGACTGTCGCCGCTATAGGAAATTTGTAGCTTGATGCATGAAAACTTGAGCTCTTTCTCCATCTTTAATATAATTGATCAAGTGTAACCTGTTACTAAATTCAGAGTTCTTCAGAGTAAAGGTAAAGCTTGTGTTATGTAAAGAACTTAGATTTTACCAAAATATCATTAAAAGTGAATGAAAAAGGGTAAGACATAGATTTCATCCACTTTTGGCATCTTGTCAAGTATTTTGTTCTCTAAGAGAAAAGACTTTTTTTTTTTTTTTTTTTACTCCACATTCTTGCTGACACCAAACAAAGTTGCCAGTTCTGTGCAGGTCTAGCAAATTTTCTATCCTCATGTTTTATTCTTTGCAGAGTATATGTATAAAGCCCAAAGATCAAACCACAGATTTTACTTGTATGTGGATGAGCTTCTAAGGTAGGGCAGTTCCATCTTGATTTTGAAGAAGTGGAATTTTACTGGCTTTTCCTGTTTTGAGTTTTAACATTTGGAGAAAATATTGGTCTCAAATGTGACGAGAAGTGTTTTAATATAATAATAATAATAATAATAATAATAATAATAATAATAATAATAATAATAATAATAATAATAACAACAACAACAACAATAACAATAATAACAATAATAATAATAACAATAATCATCTATGCTGGCAAAAATCTTTCAAGAATTAATTGGTTCCTTTGCAGAAGGTGAGACACTGGAACAGGTTGCCCAGAGAAGCTGTGGATTCTCCATCCATGTCAGAGTTCAAGGCCAGGTTGGATGGAGATCTGAGCAACCTGGTCTAGTGGCAAGGATTCTTGCCCATGTCAAAGGGGCTGGAATTATGATTTTTAAGATTCTTTCCAACACAGACCATTCTATGATTCCATGTTTATTTGTTGGGTAGAGACATTCTTGTGCATACTTGCTTCTTAAAGTGTGTCATAGAGTGTACAATTGCTTAGTAAAGAAAAATGTGGAGAGCTGAATAAGCTAATACGTACAATAAAGCTCTGCAATTGAAAAAAAAAACCAACAATAAACCTATAAAAAAAAGAAAAAAAAATAATAAAGCTGCGCTCAGAACAGGCTGATAAAAATGAAGTTAAATCCTTTGGGAGTACTTGGAGCACTACCAGAAGAAACACTGATTTTCATTTGGACTCTGATGGAAATACCCAAAATTGGTGTCAGCTGAGTTGTGTGATGGGTTAACAGAAGCAGATTGTGTGCAGATGTGTTATGACATAATTTCTTGCACTAGTAGCAATCAGCACTGCACTCCATAGAGGCTGTACTGCTCCTGATTTGAAAACTTGCTCTATCATTTTGAGCCTGCCTGAAATCACAGGGGTCAGGATTTTTTCATGAGGGGAACCTCGAGGACAGCTGAAGAAAAAAGACAATAAAAAGGAAAAACTCTCTTTCAGCAGAGTGGGACTTTCCTGAACTGTAAAACAAACCAAAGGGTGAAATAGGAAGTTTAATATACAGTAATACTGTATTTGGAAAGGAGACAATGCTAAATCAGGAAGCAGCACATCCAACTAATTGGTATGTACTAAACCTACTTAAGCATTTCATATTTGTGCTTATAAAACACACAGTATCTTCTTTTCTCATAAGAAAAAGAATTCTTCTTTTAAAAGGTAATATATAATCCCCTGCCAGAAGAAGACAAGAAATATTTGGTGGGAAAAAAGGAAAAGAAAAAAAAAAAAAAAGATAAGTCAAAGAGCGTCAAAAGATTCATTGCCTGTGAAAAGAACATTGGATTTTATTGTTAGTAGTATTATGAATCATCTGAAATTATTATATCCTTACAGTGTTTATTTTCTGGATTTGTTTTTCTTTTTTTTTTTTTTTCCTTCACTCTCCCTGTGGCAAATTATCACACTGGTGGTGTGGTCTTGTTTTGTTTGTTTTATGCTTGTTCTTGTTTTCTTTGCTTTACCTTCAAATTTTTCTTCATTATCTGCATATTTTTGCTTCATTATCTGCATAAAAAATATGGAGTTCAAACAGGATTTAAGTGAACCAGATAACTAATATGCACAATCAACTGTATTTAACAAGATCCAATATTTACTACATACTACATCATATTCTTATCGTAACATATAATAAGTGCATAGCAAAGGTTAACATGTGGCTCTGTTCTCTGGTTGAACCATGACATGCATGCCCACATTTCCTGTAAATTGAGATGCACTATGGTTAAATTACTTAACTTATTCTTAATCAAATAACTCAAACACTGACAAAATTGGTACTTCATTCTTCACTAAATTGTAAATCAGATTCCACAAGCATGAGAAAGAGATTGCTATGGTTATGCAAGAAATTAATACTGGGATTCAGTTTTGTAAATTAGATTTTCTTTAGCTATAACCACGGATTTTCAAACTGCAAAATTTTACTGTCTTTGGCACTTTTTCACTATTTGGTTGTAGGTTTTGAGTCTGCTAGAAGGTGCCTGTTGTGTTGCTGGAAAGGACTGTAGAATATAAAGGTTATATATTCAACACAGTTGCCTAAAACTTCCTTGAGTGCCTATAAATTTAACTAAATTGCACTTGTGATTCAGTATCAGCATGGCAGTATTGCCTTGTAAGCCCTGACCCACATTTGGGAATATCTTTGCTGATTTCAGTGCCTTGTATTTGTCCATTATGTTTTCCCAGTTTGGTTCAAGGATGGGTTTAGACATTGCACTTTTGTTCACAGAGGTCCTCTTCTGTATTCAGTCATAGTTGAAAAAACACTAGAGGTTAAGGAAACTACTAGAACCAAAAGACTAAAGCAGTGAAAGGAAATTTTAAGATTTAAAGTGTACTGACAATGTGAGGCAACCATGAACAGCAGGTTTATTCTTTGTAATTTAGACACTTAAAGTCCATCTGTCTAGCGTTTGGATTGCACAACTGTCACACTAAAAGGCATTTTCTCATTTGCTGCTTTGCTCCAGGCCACCCAGGGATTTCCAGTTATTTTCAAAGAGGAGTTAGTATGGAATTGACAGTGGGAAGAATGCAGGGATGCCATTCTTTTCATCCTTCCCCTCCTCACCACCAAACCAAAGACAATAGTTTCACTGTGGACTACTCATTGAATTGTCTTAAATCTGCACAGAGCACAAATGCAGGCAGTCAGAATCTTCTAAAACCTTTCAGTTATTCTTGGCCTCTCCTATGAATTATAAAATTTACTTCTGATTGTGATAAGATGAACTAACATATATTTAAAAATCCCAAACCAGCTGGTTGATGAATGTGGGGATAAATGTGTAGAATTACTCACTCAGTATATGCACAGACAAAAAGGTTTCAGTTTTTGGGATGCTATCTCCTAGGAACATCACTGTGACAGAGTTCTGAATTTGGTCTTGAAGAAATACGTGTCATTTGAGCTGCTGGAGAATCCTTATTAGCTGCATAAAGCTTGCAAGAATGAGTTAGGCAAGTCTAATTCCAGCTGAGAGAGGAGTCAAACACATATCCAATGGCTTATTATAGAACAGTATGAAACATAAGGGTTCTCTCAGGAACTTACCCAGTTTTGTAGTTTATCTGTTACGTGGTAAAGGGTAATTTTTTTGTTTGTTTGTTTATTCAGTTTTTATTTCTGGCATCTACTTTTTCTTTTTTTTTTTTTGAACCGTCATCCTGACCATTTTAAGATGTAGTTGGATTGCATTCAGTAGCTTTGTATTAAAACATTTAATGCATGTATTTATTGAAAGAAATATGAAAATATCTGTGAATACTGTTTGGATGGAAAATTCAGGATGATTACCCTTTTTAACCATTCAAAAGGGCATGAAAGAGCAAGAGAGATTTAAGAACATCATTAATTGCTGTAGCGTGATGTTACAAGCCACCTGCACTTCAAAGAATTTACAGTGAAGCAGATGGATTGATGAATATGCCATCAAAGATTTTGAGAATGTTTGTTTTAAAAATAAACTGCTTTCTAAGTCATTGACAATCAAAACACACAATTTACAGAAATATCACTACTCTTTTTTTCTTGTATCCTGCATACTTTGGAAAGCATATCTTTGTCTTTGGGAGTCGGGTTCATATGGAGTAGATTTGAAACAAGCTTTGTGTCATAGGATTTAAATCTCTTGTGTGTAATGCATGTCTGATAACCCAGGGCAGGTCAGTGTTTTTTTAATTTGGCAATGTGGGTCCAGGGCTCTTAGAGGTGCAGAATTATTCCCCTGTAGTAAACTCACTAGACTGAGACAACAGGACACAGTATGAGCATAGATAATAGAATAATGTATGCTGATAGTTTTACAAGAACCTTCATTTGTATTCTCTTTTCAACAAAAAGGATGCTAATCTATGCCTTAGTAAGTGGTTTTATGATTAGTAAAGTCTTGCCCATCAAAGGACCCAGGAAACAAGAGTCATGAACCAAAGTAAATGTACTGCAGAGTTGTGGTTGACGCCCTCAGTCTAATCATTCCAATAGCAAAAGTGTATTTGTATGTGGTGGGGAGATGTTATTGCTCAAAACTAAATATCAGATATCAGGGACAAAGCAAAGGAAAAATAGTGGAATGTTCACCCTCTTTTGACTGCTGACATTGCCACATGTTCTGTTTCTTCTAGAATAGATCGACTCATCAAAACTTATTTCCATGGCTAAACATGGGTTATATCAGAAACTTGATATTAAGTTACTTTTGGAGCCGCTCGTAGTGTAAATTTCACTTTCGTCATCTCCATTTCCTAAAACCATTATAAACAGCAAAACTCTGCTAATTTTTAAATCTATTTTGGCATCAATTTATACTGCTTGCTAGATGAGCTCTTTTGAGAGAAAAATTGAGATGCGCGTTCTCAATTTTAAAAAAAATAAAATCTAATTCTGCAGCTTGATTAGGTGTTGATTGCTTCACAGAGTTACCTTTCCTTGCAGAAGGAGAGTGATTGAATATCTCAACTTCAGTTAAAAGAAAGCAGAAGTAAGTTTATTTCTTCAAATAAATAAATTTTTGAGAAAGAATCTTTGAGAAAGAATAAAATGTTGAAAAGGAAATTAGGTAAAACCTAATAAAAGTTTTATTATATAGTATAATATTTTTCTGAACATTTTTTTAATTTGGCAATGTGGGTCCAGGGCTCTTAGAGGTGCAGAATTATTCCTCTGTATGCGGATGCTCTGAACATTTGCAAATTGATATCAAGAGAAGAAAAAACAGTGGAACAGGGGCATAAAAGACCCAGCACTTAAATTTAAATTTAAATCTTTATTAATATTTAGTATGAGATGCTTTAGGAACATCAATCAGTCTTCCTTTTTTTTTTTTTTTTTTTGCAATCAGGTAGTGGTATTCTCATCTAGATCTCCGCTTTAGGAAAGAACATTCAGATGTAAAAGGATTGATGTGTCTGCGGATAACAGGGCAATTTAGTCTACAGGCTGAGTCACTTACTTGCCTTAGGAAGAAAGAGAAAAATGAAAGACAAAGATTCAAAGATGAGGAAAATGGAAATACAGCCGTGTTGTGTCAGATTTGAGTTCTCCAAAGTTTTAAAAGTATGATTTCACTGTGTCCTTCCAAGTGGTTTCATTTGACCTTTGTACATGGAACACTAAGAATAATAGACTAAATATTTACTGAAGTCTTCAGTGATGAGTATTTGAATAAAGCTGCCTTTTTTTTTCTCTTTCAATACCAAAGAAGAAGAAATAGTATGGTAGTGTATATTAAAAAAATAGTACTGGTAGCGTATATTAAAAAAAACAGTATAGGAAATGTCAGAGAAAAGTCCTTTTTTTGTTTGTTTGAGATTTATTCATTGCTTTACATTTTATATCTCTGTTTGGATGGTGTGAGGGGAAAATTAAATAAGGAATAAAAATGTAATAGCTTAAAGAGACCTTTAAAAGCAGAAACAAAGCAAGTTAGTTTTATTAGGCTAACATTTGCTAAGCAAGGATTTGCACCCTCACTGGAAAAGAAATGAAGCATCTACAAATGAAAAAGACAGAAAAACATTTCTTTCATGAAATACAGAACTGTTTATAGGACATCACTGTCCAGAGCAATCCTTGTCCTCAAGAGCCTGGTGGGACTCTTGACTGTAGGTTTACAACAGACTGTTTGTACCTGGTGTTTAGCCCTTTTCTGGCCATGCCAACCTCTGACATAACTGTACCCTCAGATGTGATTCCTTTCTTCTAGCATGAGCTACTCTTCCTAGGACACTAGGTGGAATGGTAACTGCAGTAAAATATTAGATTTCTACTTTAATGGGAAATATTTGCCATTTTACAACTCTCTTCTAGAAGCTACAGCCTCCCTTACTGTTTCTCCTCCTTTCTCTTAAGGATGTGAAGGTAAAATGAGCTTTGTTGAGCTATTACTGTCATTGCTCTTTCTTTATGTGAAAAATGGTAGAGATGTTATCACTCAGAATTTGGCTGTTTTTATAATGTGTAAAATTTGTCATCTGCATTTGTCTGGGTTTCATTAGTATTATTCAGCATAGGTCAAAGTAGGTTTTAAGGTGTATTTTTAAATACCTGAGGTACAGGGAATTCAGTGAAATAAACATCTCTACATATGGATAGCATTTTTATTATCCCTTGATTCTTAGTATGTGAAATAATAATACACATTAAAGCATGCCTTTATGCAGTTGCAGGAAAGCTGAGATTCTAAACACCAACAAAATCCCTTTGTGATGCAGATGAGATTGGTAAGGTTGGAAGGCACAGAATACAGGGCGTGGGGGTGGCAAAGTGTGTTATTTTCCTCTTCAGAAAGAGGGATTTGCAGTCTTTCAGATAGCAACTTGCCCAGATTTCACTATCCTGTCAGTACTTTGGAGTGTCATCCTAAAAGATGACTGCAGTTTAGATGTGGTAACTGAGTGCTTTGATGTCTCTCTCCATCCTTTGCACATCATAATCCATTTTCCTCCTCAGATCACCTCAGACTGTGATGTTATACAGAAGAATTTATATTCACTGTTTAGAAGAGTCTGGGTGATATCATAAATGTAATGGAATCTGCTTAAGCAATGTCTGATCTTTTCATTTGGCATTTATTTCAAAGGCTTGCTTGCAAGAATGCTAAGTTTTGAGGAAAGATATTGTCATCTCAGCAGTTTATCAGAATGAGATTAAAAGTACTGTTACTATTTTGGTGTTTGGCAATGTTTTGTAACTAACCATTAGCATCTGCTGAATTCAGTTGTGTTTCAGTGCTTAGAACAAGCTTGGGTTTGTTTTTCCTAGTTATTTTTTTCCATTATAAACCTGAGATCAAGTATGTGGCTAAAAACCTGGTCAAACATGAAATTGTGGGCAACGGTTCAAACGGACAGAAAATCAGGAGAGTTGTGAAGATATTTTTTTTTTTTCCAAGTGATGCTCAGAAACATAAGAGCACTAAATATTAAGGATAACACATACAAATATGTGTGATAAACTGTTAATGTTAATAAACACTGTCTGACTGGGGCTTGTGTTTATCTTTGGCAATACCTGCAGTCACAGCCACAAGTGCAAGAACTGGTGTAGATCTTGCGCCTTATGGCAACTGCCACTGACAAGCAATTAGAGTCCATTATGAGGGTACTAATTAACATTCTGTTGTGCTGTTTTCCTTGTTTGACCATGTGACAGCCACAGGCCCGATGGCCTCGGTGGATAAGCAGATGAGGAATTGCAAGCTACAGTAGAATGTGCACAAAATGCATCTGAAGTGGATGTGATCCTTTCTTCCTGCACTCAGGACCCAACTTTGGCAGGAGCTCCTGGAAAAGAACAGCAGTACATGCACAAGAGGGCTAAAAGAGTAATCTTGAACTTGTTCATGCCCACAGTAATTTGTTACATTTCAATCTCCAAAGAAAAGTTACAATGATCAGACTGAATCTTATGTACGTGATTCCATATATGATTAGGGTTGTTTAAGGCTTGGTGAGCTAAGCAAGCTTTCCAAGTCATAGACTCTCTGATCTCCTCTTCAGACTACATGAAAAGTGCTGGTAAATTAAATGTTTGTCTGAAGTCAAAAAGAAACTGATTTTCCTGTTTTGGGACTTGTTGCTTACAGTTTGGAATTGGGACCTTGGGAGTCATAAAACTGTCCAGTGAGCTATGGCCCAGTGAGACTGTGCTGCAGTTCTTCCCTAATGAATCCTTGGTAACATAACACTTTTATGGCTTGTAAAGGTCTGGAAGGAGGACAGTGTGAAAGGCTTGGGGGATGAAAATTAGATGAACAAACAGAGCAGGTAGATGGAAAAAAATTGAATAATGTATTCTACAGCATTATGTTTTTATACATTTAATGAGATAGAACTGCATTTTGGTAAATATTTTACAATTTTTTGGGGTTTTTTTCCTCAAGAGTTTGATGAAATGACATGTTTGCTGTGGCCAGAGCCCAAGGAAGGGACAGGTGGTGTGACTCAGCCATGGCACAGTCAGATGGTGGACAATTGTGCCGATATCCAGGGGCAGAATCTCTCAGATGTGTGAAGCATTTCCCAGGCAGGGTTATGTGCTGCCTGTTGCTGATGACAGATAGTTTGCCAGTTTTATGGCCAGTATTGAATTGAATACATTAGGTCTTGAAAACACATTTTCATTTGAGTTCCTGCAAAGGCAAAAGATAATGGATGGTTCTGACAAAGAACAAAAGACCCATTATATTAGGATCTTATTTGCCTCATGTACTGCCTTTCTTCATTATTCATGTTTGCATTAGAGACAGATATGTCAAGGTGGAAGTTACCTGTCTTTATTTTACTTTTTGTTCAGTTGCTCTCTGCCAGGTCTCTGGCAAAGGACAGTGGAATGAATAATGTATGAGAAACAACCAGAGGATGGGGATGTTATCCTTAGAAACACCTGTAGTGGTGTGGATCACTCAAAGCACAGTATCTTTGCCATATGAATCCCCAAGAAGTTTATTGTATGGGTAATTAGGGACGAGAAGAAATTCTTTAATGCATCTGCTCTCCTGGAAAAGTAATGGAGGAAGTGTAAAATGCAAGTGATGACAACTTTCTTTCCTCTTCTATCTTCTCTCTGACTTGCCTCCTTAAACTGGAAGTAGAGTTAGTTTGGAATATTCTGGCAGAACAGTTTTCCTTCAGGAGATTCCCTGAGGAATCTCTGCTGCGCAGCTAGCTTGCATATCAGAAGTTTGCAGCTTCTGTGGCTGAAAAAAAAGTGGAAGCATGGATGCCTGGAAGTCCTGGAAGACAGTCACTACCAAGGATTACTTTGAAGCAGAGAGCTCAAACATATTCCAAAATCCAGCCTGAGGCTGGGGCACTCTGTGTTTCTGGAGCCTTGACTTGATGTTTGAACACAGAGGGCAATGGCAATATATCCCAAATCTCGGGCAGCAGAAGCATCAGCAACTTTCTTCTGGGAAAATGAAAATATTTTGATTTAATGCTAGTAGGAGGTTAAAGTATCATAACTTCTAGAGAAAGAAGATGAGTTTTGCCTTTTATCATATGACTGTGCTGTGCTTGGCTGTGTTACCTGATCTTGTGGTGCTCTCATGAGCCATGAGGTGCTTTGAGACATGTCCTTTATGTTTTTCAATGACCTTTCCAGATTCTCCATAATTTCTGGGGGAAATGAATCTAGGCAATTGCTGTAAGCTATTAGTTGCTTCCCTAACCTGAAAGTGACATTGTCATCAATATCTAATTCCTTTATATTTTTTATTTTTCTGGGAAACTGATATTAGGTGCTTTGTATGAGAAATAACCAACTTCAGATAGTTTGGGAATTCCACAAGCTATTTGCAGAGGAAAAAGCGTAATGTAAGAAATAGAAAAACCCTAAGTGTTTGAGGGAAAACAACACAGCGACAGCCTAGAGAAGATATCTAAAATAATTAAAAATAACTAAATGGATGGGTGCAGATAATTCAGGAATAGCCTGTGCACGGGAGGTAGCTGGAGGAGGAGGGAATAAGCACAGTGCTAATGGAGACTGCAATGTAGACAGTGGAGATCAAGGTGAGAATAAGCAGAGGAAAATGAGAGAGCGGGGCAAGAAGAAAGAACAGTGGAGAGCAAAATGTAGGGTAGGAGGGAATATATAGAGGGAGAAAATAAAATGAAATTGAAAAGGGGAGTGTTGAGAAGGGAAAAAGGGGATAATGCCAAAAACCCAATTCCATGTGTCTTCAGTGAGCAGTTAAAGACTCCTTTTTCTTTTGGTCTGTGGCTGCAGAGAGAGGAGGTTTCTCCAGCCTTTGGAGAAGGAGAATGCAGAGACAAGAAATGTGTGAGCTCTGGGAGGAGAGGGCTCACCAGAGCCCTTGGGTGGCTACTAAGGACTTTCCTGCAGGGAGAACCGTAGGAGCTGACCTGCAGTATGAATTTTTCACTTTTAGAGAACGATCCTGTGCAATCCAGCTGGTGAGTGCACAGGGTTTGTGATCCTGCTGCCATTCCTCCAAGAGTATATGCAGTGGGCATTGCTGCTTTGTAGTGGAGACAATACTTCACCAATACTGCCTTTGCAATTGGGAATATTAATTTTATGAGATTCTTTGTCTAAAAGTGACGATGAATGTAACAGGCGTCATAGGATGCAGATAAGGGAAGTTTCCATGGAAGGAAAAAAGTCACGCAAAAAGTATCACTCAGTGTGAGTGAAAAATATTCTTGAAGTTAAAACCTTGTCAGGTTATTTGCACTGAAAGGAAGTCTCCTCTCAGTTCTGTGAGAGGACTGGTGTGGGCACCAGCTTGTTCCTATTTCCAAATATCTACAGACTGGAGCCAGATCTCAGCACTGAGCTGCTGCACCCATCAAAAACTGAAACTCCTTTCTGTGCTTGGAGCACAATAATAATTTAACTTGCTGGGGATTAGGCTACATGGTGTTTTCAGAGTGTGTGTTCGGTTACTCTGTTTTATACCACTTAAAAAGGCATTGCTTCAGGAATGTCATTTTAGGTCTTAAAGTACATTAAATATTTTGGGTGTAAGTGTGGATGGTCAAAAGCATTCAGGTATGCTTTTCACTCAAGTGAAATCTGTAAAATGTAGGACTATAGCATACGGGAAATGTTCAGCCAGTTGTGATGATAAGTATGTTGTATAAAAAATTGACTTTCACAATATCACAGAGTATCCTAATATTTGTGCATGGGTATGTTAAAAAAACAAACAAACCCCAAATGGTGGTTTGATATCTAGATGAAATAAATTTCGTCTACATATCAAAATACTAAATCTGAAAGATATCACACAGTATCTGCACTTAAGTGAAGCAGGAACATGTGTTTAAATCTCGCCCCAAATGAACAAAACTTCATTTGGATTTAATTGAAATGCTGTGTAGGTAGATAGTAATATAGCCATCTCACCTTGAGTGCATCTAAGATTTTAGCACAGTATATATTACAAATTTCTTGAGATGCCATTCATGGTGGGACCTCAAGCTTAATTAAAAAAAACAACAAAAAGCCTCCTCAGTTCACAGCAGAGAACAGTTAATAAATGTATGAAATGGTCAGCTATGTAAGGTGGTTGGGTCACTGCCAATAAAACATTTAGGTGAATCTGTTTTAAGCTCCTTTGATAATTCAAGTATAGATGTATTAATTAAATGAGGTTTTATAATACAGTTTGGTTTTTCTTTGTGATACAATATTTGTCCAGGTGAATGACTGCTGAAAGAAGGGAAAAAATCTGCCCTCACGCTCCTTCCTTATCCAAGTTTAAATAACGTTTCTCCAGTTAAACCCATAAATTGTGTACCTCATTAAGCACAGGAACCAACAATGCACATATGCCACCAGTGTCCACTTTCCTTCAGAGATTTAGAGTGATGAAAAGATAAAAGGTCTGCCTACCAGATGGAGCTTGTCAGATTAGCAATTGGAGCAGCGTAGAGAGCACTGTCATATTGGTTTTTTTCTTTTCCTTTCCTTTTTTTTTTTTTTTTTTCTTGAGACACAAAGCAATCCCTTTATAACACATGTGCATATTTTATGGGGAATTTTTTTTTTTCCTTCTTTTGGAGGGAAGGGGGAAAAAGCCTCAGCAGAAGGTTGCTGGTGGTTGTACCACTAGCAGAGTGGCCCTTGCCTTTGGGCACTTTCCATGTAATAAGGAACATTAGCAACCAGTGGCTCAGGAAAGGCAGAGTCAAATAAGTCTCTTGGGGACAAGTAGGCCATATGAAGTGAGAACCATTAGACAAAGCAATGAGATTACTTCTCCAGAAAGGGTTTAATACATGTATTACCACATAGATTTTACAGGGTTGCCAGTTCACTCAGCTTACAAATGTCAAACATGATTTAAAAGGTTGTTATACTATCAAGAGAGAAAGAGCATGATTTTATATCACTGAAATTTCTATTTTATTCTGTTGCACCTACTGCATCTCGCAGAGTCCAATACAGCCGAATAAGGTGCTTTTCTCTTTAATAAGTGTTATATGGTCCTCAGATTGAAAAAATAACACATTTTCACTTTATTTGTATTAGAAAATGTGTCTCTTTCTCATCACAAAACATTGTGATTTTGTGTGTAAATCAGATATTGAGAGTTTGAACACTTGTCTTTTAAACTGACCATATTTGTATGTTATGTGTTGAAAAGGGTATCCTTAATTTCTATGAAATTGGGGTGATATGTTTTAAACACAATATGTGTTTTCTCAATACACTCTAAAGAGTAGGAGTGTTTGAATACAGAAACTTAGGTACATTTATCTCTAGTTCAGTAAATTATATGAAGGTTTTATTGTAACTGATTTTTAAAACAGAACCAAGGGGGAAAAAAAAAAGTTGTTTTTTCATTTTATGCCCCTGGGTATTTTTTTATAGCTTAACAGGGACTTCTGTGGGGCAGTATGTTTAATTGTATTTTATAGCCAGACATAATTTCAGGCAGTAGTTTCAGTATTAGCTACCCTGGTATCATATTTTTCTTCCCAATTAGAATTAAAATTGAAACTTATTAAGTACTGGCTGGTTTGTACCTAGTTACTATATGGCTTCCAGCAGAGTTCCTAAATTGCACAATACAAAGCATTCTTACCTCAATTTTTTACCCCCTAGGATCCATTGCAATACGGAGTACAAGCTGTTCTGTGTGATCTGGATATTTTAAACCTTTTCTTTTTCTCCTTTCTTGTTTTGAGGCCTCTTATTTCAGTTTCTCTAACGCAGTAACGATTTCTCTAGACTTGCTTTACACATGCACACATCACACCCATTTCCACAGTGAATGGAAATCTTTATTTATTTGTATAAATCTGTAAAATCTAATGTTTCTAGTTTCTAATTTTTGGCTAACTCCAAGTAGAGTAGTGCATTGGAGCTTGTGGAGAATGATGGTATTTGCTGGAGTTTGGGGTAGAGGTTTTACTCTTTTATTTTTTCTGTTGTCTTAGCCCTAAAGCATTCAATTTAACACCCTGGATTCATACAGGTAGTATATGTGTACGTATTAAGATAAATTTAAAACATTTGGAGAAAACTTACTGCTGAATCTGTGCATGAGAAGCAGGGCTGAATTGTTCCAAAATCAGCGTGTCTGTTGTCTTCATCTGTCATTGGAAGTTTGAGAATCTTCCTGTTGCAGTGGGCAAAGTGCCTGAGTTAGAAAGGAAGCAATCTTGAAAGAAACAAAAATCACCACATTGTCCCTAGAAGCAAGAAAGAGTAATGATTAATTTAAAGAAGAGTAACAATTGATCTTTCCCATCAACGATTTCCTGTGAAAGTTATTAAAAGTACCTTTCATGTTTTTGAACTAACATTTCAGACTTCTGGAGAGAAGTATGTTTTCTTTATGAACAAAATGTTTTAGCATTATCCAAGGTGTCAGTGCGAGGGGAAAAATCCATGTACTTAATTCTTGTTAGCATTTGATACGCCTAAACTCTTTCAGGTTTAGAGTGACTATTGAAGGAAAACAAACAAACAATAGATATCCAGATAGATACTGACATTGGAGAGAGCTCAGCTAAAAATAGCAAGATAAACGTAAGTTAAAACCACAGGTGTGCTCTATTTGACCCTGCTCCACTGATGTCTAATTCTAGTGGCATAAACATGGAAACATATTGAAAAGTTTCCTTGCTAAGTAAAAATTGCCTGCTTCATCTAGCTTGGGTACAGAGGACACCACCAGTTGAATAATGATATTTTTGCACTTGTAAAACGCTTTTTTGTCTGAGTATTTCAAAGCATGTTGTAAACATCCCCACATGAAATTTTTCTTCTTGTAAATAAGATCTCAGCTCTACAAACTGTGATAGCAAGACGAAGTAAGAAAGTGCCACTTGACTCTTGTGGCAGAGCATGGGAAGGAGCCCAGGGATCCTGATCCTCAGGATCCTGTTGAACCACTGGAAATCATGCAGATTATAACTGGTTTTAACGACATAAGGCCCCCATGTGAGATATTACATTTGAAGAATAAATGGAAATGCTTTTCATAAAGATGAACTTTTAGTGTTGTTTACATTTACCAATTTATAAGTGGATGTATTTTCCTGACTTTGTGCTTAAGCATCTTGTTATTTCAAGGGAAAACACTGAATAAATGGTTTAAATGTTCTCAGAAGGGCAAGAGATCTCTTACAAATTGTTCTCTGGGAAAAGTGCAAAAAACACCTGACTTATAAAACTAGTTCATGCTGATTTAAAATAAGGAGAATTCTTAAGTTTTTATTTATTACAGAGCAACCATGTTTAATGAAAACTTGTATATTGATACAAAAAAAAAAGTAATTTATGCAAACAATTAAACAAAACCACCCTTGATAATCTATCTTTTCTTCATATTCCCAAATAAACTTGTAAGAAACACCCAATTCTCCCAAATTTAGGGCTAGAGCAGCAGGGTTACCTTGCAGACTCTGTGCAGAGACTTCCTGAGCCCTCTTGAGAGAACATTTGTGGGCAATTCCACTGGAAGGAAAAAAATAATGAAATTAGAAACAAGAACATGGCATGAAGGACCTTGTTGCATTTTAGATAGTGTCACTAAATTGGAAGCTATTTGATATTTTTCTGCTAAGTGTTTGGTTTTGGATGGGGGGTAGAGGGATTCTCTTGAATTTTTCTGTAAGGAAAAGAAAGTAAAGTAAAGCAGTCAAGTTCAAGTGCCTGGATGTGGATGAAGATGCAACAGTGTCTATTTAGTACATTTTTAAACAAAACCTGTTTCCTGGTACCTTGTGGTTTTAAATGAACGCCTAATCTGAGTGTCTTGTAGCTGTTTGCATGATACTAGAGCCAGACACCAGTTGGGTACTTCTACAACAGAAACAATAAAGAGAAATTTGTCAGCTTTTCCTTTGTTTTTAATTGGATTTTTCAACCCCTTTTAGCTGGACTAGATTTCAGGAATATTGTAGTTAGGTAAGTCTGTATGGTCAGTCATTGATGCAAGGGCTAGATTCTTCTGTGAAGACTGGTAACATTCATTGCTTGGCATTTTTGCTTAGCACACACTTCTGCAAATTAAACTAAACTTTACTTTTGGTGTGTTCTGTTCTTTTTGAAATCAGTTTTTGGGCTTGTTTTTATCTATATATCTGTGCTGGATTTTTTTTTTTTCTTTACATTACTAATGTAAAAGAAAAACCAAACAAAAAAACCCCCACCCAAACAACTATGGTCAGATCCTGATTCCAATGAAAGAATTCACAAAACTCTGACCAGCTCTAGCTGAGCTTGGCATTTTAACTCCCATGGTGAATCCTCAACACACCAGCTTGTGTGGTGAGGATGTTTGTTGAGCCTTCTTGCCCCATCAGCTCAGGTCCCTGGTTTCTATAATCACCACAGTTTATATAGTGGTCAGCGCAATTCTGTAAAATGCTTTAATGTGTAAGTTGCCTCTAAAGAAAGAAATAGCAATTGCTGCCAAGGATCCCTATAAACAGAAAGACAGATGAGAATAGGTTAGTCCTTCTGAGAGTTTTTAGATGTCTGACATCTCTGTGATTAGGGACCTAGGTAGGAGGTGAACATGTGATGGGTTCTGTGGGTGTTTCCATAGCACCCTAATTTAGAGCTACTTTAATAGTGCATTCCTCTGTCTCTGAAAAGACAGGCAGGGCAGGATTCAGTTTCCTAAATGTAGACACCTACTGAAATTTGGAATATCTCAGAATGTTGATCTCCATTTGCTGATCCAGCAGCACAAGGATCTTTTGCAGATCCTCTTTTTCAGCCAGCCTTGTCCTTTGGAAATACCTCACTTGTCCAAGAACACCCAGCTCGTGTGGTGCCACCTGCATTTGAACCCCTTTATTTAGGAGGCCATAATGGGAAGCTTAACACCATCAATTACTTCAGTGCCTTTTGGCAGAGTGGAAATCACACAGCTGTATCAGGGAATCTCAACTGGTCTAGGGGAAACTCTTGCCTTGAATGGCGAGGTGAGATAAAAAAAGAAAAAATACAAGGACAGCTTTCAGATTTCAAATGCAATTTGAAGAACTAATCATTAGGAGTCAATATATTATCTTCTGCACTGACCTTATCAGGTATAGAGGTAAATATCAATATGGAACTTCCACTATCATTTTTGTGTGCAGCTATGTTAGTTCAGCTTAGGCTTTAGAATTATTTTGGAATTGTGAACATGAGAAAGGACTACAGAAAATGGGCTTTTTAGTTACAGGTGTACTGGGAATGTTTCACAATGGTCCAGAGAAAATCTTTTAGGTTTAGAGTGACTATTGAGGGAAAACAAACAAAATTATTCCAGATAGATACTGACATTGGAGAGAGCTCAGCTAAAAAGAACAAATTAAAGGGCTAAAGGGTCCAATTTACTAAGGATGTTGAATTTGAAAAGTTTGATGAAGTGATGACTAGGAGGGATCTGATAACTGTCTGTAACTATTAATAGTGCTTTTTTGCCAAGGAGGAGAGGGTAATTAGCCTGGAGGAATTGGAAGTAAAATGCACCTATAGAATAAAAAGAATAAATGGACAAGTTAAGTCATACACTTCTCGAATCCTAATTGCTTATGTTCTCTGCCCCTACCTAGAGCTCATATTTTCATTTCCAGGCTGTCAGAAAAGATGACTGCCAGGTTAGCATGTTAACCTTCCTTGCAATTACATCCACTGTCTTTCTAGCACCCCTAACATGAAGCACTTCTGTCTTCCCACTTGTGCTTTCAGTGTCTGCCTTGTGCATCTCTAACCTAGATCCTGACCCTGAACATCTGACCATTGGGACTTAGGTTTGTAAAGCCCTTTCAACAGGGGGAAATGGGTGCCAAAGTAACTTTGAAAATGGTACCTTTAGCTTTATATCCCTGCTTGCTTGTCTTCCACTTCTATAAATGTCAATGCCTCATTTGTTGTTTTTTCTCATGTCTGCCTCTGTACCTCTCTCTGTGCTGCTTTTCTTGTACCTGTATCAAATTGGAGCTTGCAGAAAAAGCTTGGAAGGTTGTAAGAGGCAGGAGGAAAGCATGATTTCTCTTGGGAACATGGCAGGATGCAGAGGGACATAGTTAAACAGTGTCAGCATGTCAACAGTGATTAGTTAAGTTGCTGTGATTCAGCTGTTACCTGCACTCAGCATTTCTCCCCATATACTTGACTCCAGCATGCAGGGCTTTACAGATAAATTCAGAGGAATGCAACAGTGATAGTCCTGTATTAGGAGGCAGTGTGTGAAATACACCAAAATATGGAAAAGCTTCAAAATCAGAAGCAATGTGGTCTGTTTGATGAATGTACTTATTTTTTTCACTACTCAAAGTATAAGATTCCAAGAACACTTAGCTTTTTCTGCATAGTCGTACATTCTTCTCTGGAACCAAAGAAATAATAACAGTTAAAGTGAAGTTCCACAGCTTCTAAGCCCATGAAATTTCAGATGCTTTACATAGGTCACCATGTGTTCTCTTTTTCTGCCCTAAATTTGCTGAGCACGTGAAGGGGGCTTCAAATCTTCTTGTAATCTTGGGTGAGTTACTTTTGGAAAGTTGCAGTAAACTCTCATAATTACCTCATTCGCTGTTTGTACCCACTGCATTGATGTTATCGCTGTGTTTTCAAGCTAAAAAAATTAGGTCCCATGATGCAACCTAATGGCATTCATACATATGTTAAATATATTTTAATACACCACTATCTAAACCCATAAATATAAAATATGTTCTAATTATAAATTATTCATGAATGCATTCGAAAAATGTCAAGCTGTTATGAAATAGTTTCTTTGAAATCTTTTCTCTTGTCAAGAGTAGGGCAAGATAGCAAAATATCACATTTGTCTAATGGGCCCAAGGAAAAAAATCCTATAAACTACAGTTATGTGCTTGAATTGTTAAAGAAAGTGGGAGAAAAACCAACTTTTGGCACAGCCAAGCTATGAGGTCTGTTACAGGACTCTTTTATACATAACCAGGGGATTTTAAATAGGCCTTTCTGGCAAAGAAAAACAGCAGTGTGAAGGAAAGCCATGAAAAACTCTGGCATCTTTCAGCTGAAAGAAGATAAAATTTATAGAAAGCTTGACCACCTAAACTATGTCTGGAAAATGGTCATGGCTTCTCACTGTAGGCACAGTCGATGTGTGTTATAAGGGCAGGATCAGGCAGTCTTACTGCATAAACTCTTTTAGACGAAAATTCAGCTTTAGAGAAAAATAAAACAGGTTTTAGAGTTTACAAGCTTCTTTTGTATGCTGAACTTTCCAAATATGCCTTTAAACTATAGGCAGTGAGTGACAATGTCAACAGAGCTTTAGCTCCTGAAAATTTATAAAGCCGTTGTGAATTGTGTAGGCCAAGGGTAAAGAGAAGAGTTAGGCAGCAAGATGGTGAGGCCGCACAGCACTGCAGGCTGCTGTGTCCTCCTCCCAGCTTTAGGAAAGTAGTAGTGAAATAGTTCACGGTTTATAATGATGAAGTGCTTGCCCATGTCTCAGCAGGTTGCCAGAAAAAAAGAGTAGTAGCACAGACCAACTTGATAGGAGATTTCATCCAAGAGTTCTGAGCCAGAAATTTGGAAGCCGTGATGTACGTGACATCCCTGAGGTGGTGCTGAGAGATGAGTTGTAAAGGAAGAAGTACAATTGGTCATTAAGGTGCTGGGTTAGGCAGGAATAGAAAAGCTGCTTTTCTAAATCATTGTGTTTTGTTTAGACACTGTATTTTCTCTCCTTGATTGAGCAATTGCTGCTGGGCAATCATAGCAGAAAGACCTGCTGGTTTTAATTTCATACTAGGAAACACACAACAATACCCAGAACTCAGTTGTATGTAAAATAATGATTTCTCTTGATAGAAAGCATTGCACATAGATATAAATCTTTGTTGGAACAGACTTGTGAGTATATCAGCCAGTATGGAAACTGTTTTTTCTTGAACAGAAGGAATGTGAAATACTGTCCCTGAAGAAGGCGTTTGTTTGTGATTGTTGGTTTGACACTACATCAAACTCACAGTAATATCTTTTCACAAGTAGTACATACCATCCTTTGCCCATCAAACAAACAGGAAAGAAAGAACATTTCTTCTTATTTAGTGGAGTGGAAAGTTTTTTAAGTTGAAAAAGTGACTAACATAGTAGGATCATAATACCTAAACTCCACAACCACTTATTACTGGGCAAGTTCAGGTCTTCATTTCAGTCCACTGGGAACTACTTTTTCATTTAAATAATCCGTAATTTTTATGTATGGAGTCCAGTGGAAGAATAGGAGGTTTCTTTAAATGGCACTGTGAATTTTATGTGTGCTAACTGGCCAAATTGCTGACTGAAGTTCAAAAGAGTAGAATTGAGTGTTAAGGAAGCTACCATTATGTATGTTAAACTGCTTCTAAAGATAACAGCAAAGTGATCTTTTCAAAGTCAGGGAAGGGCAGCACATTTGCCACGTGTTTTGCATCTCTTCTGTGGAATTTTATTTTTAAGGATTATCAGTGTTCAGATGCTTGTTGTTATTGTTAGTATTAAATACACTTTTTTTTTTTTTTTGCTAAGGTAGTGGTTTCAGTTATTATTACAGTTATTCATTAAATTTTAAGAAGGAGCACGTTTAACAGATATTTTTAAGTTTTCAGGCACACACATATTTGGGATAGGTTTTGCTTTTCTGATAGCTGAGATGCTTTTGGCACTTTGGATTAGGCTGGAAGTCTGAGATGGTAAATTTTATTTGGGTACTAAAAGGTACCAACATACAATCCTGGTGTCCTGCCAAATAAACTGTAAAAGCCAAGCATCAGGTACTGAACTATTACAAAATTGCAAAAACAAGTGTTCATGGAAAGAAACTGCACGAGTATTTACAGTAAAATGGTCCTATGATAGGTTAGGCTGCTTACTGACTTTATTCCCTTGGGTACATTCACTTAGTTGCCAAGGAATTTTTTGAGTGAATTTATGGAACTTTTATTGGACAACATTCAGATTTGGATCTACTTGCATTCTTATTTTATATATTCTACTTTGGAACCCAATATAGAAAATATATTAGAAGAGACACAGACATTTAAATTTATGTCTTTTATCAGGAGTGGAGGCATGAGTTTGTCTCCCACTGCCTATATGCCATGTAACTATGTCAAAACTTAATTCTGATTTTAAGTCTACATGTTTAGCTGGGGTCTCTCCAGACATGTGAATCTGTCAAAGAATATGGAGCATTTCATCTCACAGTAGTCTTCAGGGTTATGACATTTAAGCAGTAAGCTTTTGGGGATAGAAAACTAGGACAGAGAGAGGGGAGAAGCTGCTCTGTGTCTGTCTATGCAATACCCTATGTTAATATAAAATCTTAGTTTCTTCTTCAGGCATTAAAATTCAGTTGAAAAATGTAAAGAATAGAAATGAAGTGTTGTTTTAGTTTTTTTTTTTGTTTTTGTTTTTGTTTTTGTTTTTGTTTTGTTTTTTTTTTTTTGTTTTTTTTGTTTTTAACTTGGTATGTTTTACATCTCTTCATCTCTTCCAAAAGGAATTGTTACAGATTATTTAGAATAGAAGGTGAATTTAAAAAATCAGTAGGAATTTCTTAAAGGCCAACGTATTTTTTCTGGGATCATTTTACAGAGGAAAAAATTTTCAGGTCCTTAAAATTGTTTCAATAGCTACTACTACTACTATCTACCACTATTCTAAATATAATAATTACAGCAACAATAACGTTTCCTGTGGTTAAATATGTTTAAAAATATATGTAACATACATATGCATACACGTATAGGTGATAGATATATCTGTGTAGATATATAGGTGATAGATATATCTATGTAGATAGATACATATCTACATAGATATATGCAGGATATATAGGTACTGGTAGGAAGGTCTGAATGAAGTAAATTAAGTCTCTCAGGAATGTATTGCAATAATTTAATCTCAAAATTGTGGATGAGCACACTGGGAAAGCAAGCCTGAGTTGCAGTTTTTGAGGTAAAAGGTATCATTCACTTGAAGTTCCTTCTAGCCTAGGAGTGTGAGGATTACAATACTGTTGTCACTGGATGAGACAAAGCCTGTTCAAGTCTTTCTGTCACATTTAGTGGGCTTTAGATCAGATTTTCATAGTTACAGATGTTCATCATAGCAGAAAGTAATGTAGCTCCTGAAAGAAAAGAGAGAGGTCTCAGGCAATATTCCCTTTCCATACTTACAGCTGAACCAGGTATTCCTGTAGTAACATTCAAGCATCATGTTCTGTTTTGATAATGATTCTAATTTCCATGACCTTTTGATAGTGGCCCAAAAATAGCATTTCATTTTTTTTTCTTGATATAACCCCAAAACAGAGCACACCATCTACCTGATACTTGTAATTTTTCCTCTTAGAAGCAGAGGAAAAAAAGAAATCCATAAGTTAATATTCTGAAGTCAGAAATGCTGAAATTTCTGTTAAAAAAATCATAAAATACTGACAAAATAAATTAGTATTGCAGGCAATAAAAATGATTTCTGTTGCTATATGCTGTGGTTTGGGGTTTATTTTCAGTGCTACAGGCTTAGCATACTTCATTCATCAAAAAGCTAAAATAAAGTGTTAAATAATAATAAAAAAAAAGCAGAACTAATCAAACCCCAAGGTGAGAGTCTTTCTCCTTAACTACATGTGCATCTCTTAAGGGTTTAGTGTGAGCTCCAGCAAGCTACCACTGGGACCAATAGTGATAGACCTTTGTCATGCTGTATTGAGGGTTTATTAAGAGCTTTGCCTGGTTTATTTGGCTTTTTGATGTTTATATGTAGCTTGATTCAGGATTCCACCTTTCTCCAGTGCTCATTAGTCGTAGTGGCCTTTCTAAACCAGGTCTTTTGGGACTGGTGGTGATTGTGACAGATGGCAGAGGAACAGAATTGCTCTGGGACACTGCTACTCGCTCTGTCTCTGTCCTCTTGCCTTCTTTCCTCTTATTTCAGTGCTGATGTTAGATTCCCATGCATTTGCCCCTGGAGAGACACAAATTACAGTAGTTACTTATGCAGCACTTCAGACTACTTGTAAGAATAAACTCTCATGCTTCCCTTTGTCAAATAGAAAGCAATTATGTTTTCCTTTTTTACAATTGGATTTCTTTTTCCTTCTTGTAAAAGGTAATGCATTGAGAGTACTGAAGCCTAAAGACACAGCTTTGTAGAAAAGCATGTTACAGTTGAGCTAAAGCATTCCTCAGCTCCTTTCCTGGGCTTATTTTTAATTAGCCATGCTCTGATGGAGAAAAGTGGTATTTTAATTCTGGCCTCTAAAGGGCCAAGATTACTTACAGCAATATTCTCCTAATTCCTATGATCAATATATCCTTCATATTTGTCCAGTGCAAACAGGAATGGCATGCCATTGTCATTAAATCTTTGAAAAGAAAAAAGTGTTTTGCTTAAAGAAGAAAAGCAAAACTCAGAGAAATTTTCAGCTGGGAAAAAGGGAAGGAAATGAGGAGAAAAAATATTTTGAGATGATGGGGAAGAATGGGAAGAAGCAGAAGAGGTATTAAACTATATTATTTTTTTTTTCTTGGTTGGTAAGGTAAAACTTCAGCTCTTTAAGTCAGTCACAATGTGGGAGATTTTTCTTAAGATGCTGTGGAGAGCACAAAATCCCAGGACTTAGCATGAGAATGGCACCCACCAATATTTCTGTAAATTCCAATATATGTTGAAAAACTACTTGGGCATACCAGGGTAGTGTAAAAACACGTACAATACAATGTCACAGTTTTTTGTGCCATTTATCATTTTAAACGAAATCCCATTTGTTGCTCTCTTGTTTGCCCAGTAGTAAAGCCCAGATTTCTTTTTCTTTATTCAAAATAAAAATGTCACACAAGGAATACTGTATTGTCTTCAGTCTTGCTGAGGTGACAGGCATCTTCCTCCTCTTCTCTGTGTCTTTACAAAGATTAATTGCCTCTTCAAACCCCTGTGCCTTTTGCCTTCAAAGCATTCTCCCTTTGATCCCTCTCCTTCTTAGCTGCCCATCATCACTGGACTCAGACGTAGGGAAGCCTAAACTGGATTTTCCTGTGTATTTGTGAAAGTCACTGCTGAGGGGAGCAGCTTGCCCGGCCCCCATTGCTCACGGAGTATTATCGAATTAGCTCTAACAGCGAGCTGCAGGGTATCCTGGAGAGGACCTTGGAAAAATGGGAATATTTCTCTCATTTCAGGGTCAGTGCTCTGACTGTCTCGGTGTACTTTTTTCCTAGTAGGGAAATAAAACCTGCTTTTATGGTCTTTTGTGGTTTTTAGGGAGTGACACAGCAGTCTATGGTAGATAATCATAAATTCTTAACAGTGATTATTACGTGTAAACAAACTACAAAAATTAAGGTAAATGAATTGCAAATACTAAATTGTACATATCTATTGGGAAAGACAGTGCTCTCCATTTGTCCTTTTCTTACTATGTATAACCCAGGGACTTAAAGTGTTACTGGCTGTATTTAAAATGAAATTGCAAAAAGTATTGTCATATACTTAATTATAAAGCAAATCCTGCAGTCTGCTGCATATGTAACCCCTTTTTCAAGCTAAATAAAAAGAAATGTTATGATTCTTAAAGTCTTCAGGCCTCCCTCCATGTACTAGAATTTTGAAAACTGAAATTTTGCTGTTGTATGACTGAGCTCAAATCTGGCTCTTTTTTTTTTTTTTTTTTTTTTGGTTAGATTTTCAGATTTGTTTTGGGTTGCAAGATGTTTCAGAAGTTATTCAAGTGGAAGCAGGCAAGTGCTGTGCACACCACAGCATACAATTTTAATTTCATGGAGGGCAATGGGGTTTTTTTGTTCTTTGCCAGGCCTTTTATGAACATGCTGCTAGATCCCCCATCTAATAGCACCTGCTGTGCTAGTGATGGGGATATGTGTAATGGTATGTCTACCTTGGGAGATTATGGGAATGGTGAGGGCAGGGGACCAACAGGGAGGCCAATGTGTGTGTATACTTTCCAAATTCCTAGCTACGCCCCTGGCTAGATTGCAGTGATAAAAGTGGCCTGCTGTTAACACTGGAATATGGAAAGTGAGGATTAAAAAATAGCATATCCCTGCATGTTAATGACTGTTTGTTCTCTGTACTTTCTAGCAAAAGCAGCAGCAGCATAACAGCCTCTCTAAAGCACAGCCACAGAGCCCAGTTTGCCAGACTGGCAACCATGGGCTTGGAGAGCTGTGCTATCTGTGCCAGCCTCTGTCACCTTGGGTTTCAGGCGATGCAGTGGTGGCTTCATGAATTTCACCTTATAGGGGACTAGTTATTAGGGCAGATGCAACCAGGGAGTTGACAACTCCTACACACATTGACTGGACTGACATTTGCTTAGCGGTAACAAGCTGCCGTAGCATGGTGCCATGGGGGCCCTTGTGCCTGATTTAAGAGTGCTGACACCAACTGCTTGTTATTTCGTATTTTAGAGCTGTCAGGGAGGCAACTGATGTCAGCATAAAATTATTTGATAGCTCTAAATCATGAGTAAAGTATGAATCTATTGGCAGCAATAAGCAAACAGGCAAATTGTTGAGCCCTTCAGTTGGGAGAAAATTGACAACGGACTGGTGTGCATACACTTAGACGGGCAGAAAATGTGACTGTAGCCCATCTGTGCCTTCACTCTGAAATCCATGTGGATCATTCAGTTTTTTTAATATCATGGTACAACTGCTGCTGTTACTACCCAGCAGGTTTTCTAGGAAAATGCTGCACTGCAATTTTCATTGTGTTCCCACTGAACTTTTCATATGGTAAATTCGGTAATGGTAACATTTGCTTGTTGTACATGTAATCACAATTACATCTATATTTGCTAATGGCCTTCTTGAAAATTTTGTATTGAGATGAGACTCTTGAAGTAGGAAGATAATATGGCTGTTATGCTCACAGTGAATATTTATGAAGCATAGAGCATTCCAATCCCCAAAGCTATATCAGTTGCTTTACCTATGTCTCACTTCATTTTCTTAGATTTATTCTGGTGTAACTCCGTTACCATACAGTAAATCATACATGTAAGCTTCAATTATGGAGTAACAAAAAAAATTTTTCTTTTTCCCCAGTCTCTACAGCGTTTCTTTTTTTCTTTTCTATCCCACTGCCCTAAGCCCATCAGATGGATTTTGGGAGCTTCTGATTCTCTAATTCTGTCCCAGTATATACCAATTGAAAGCATTTAGTTGTGATTAAAGCAGATTGAATGAGATAATCCCTCTGAATGAGCAGCTTCAAAAAGCTCAAACACAACTCTTTGGGGACATGAACTAACTCAACACAAGCTAATTCCTGCAGCATCTCCCATGTGATACGTTAGGCGCACTACTTGTTTCGCTTACCAGATCCCATTAGAATTTTTTTTTTTGTTTAGATCTGAATTTTCATGTAAATTTTAGCAGTCATACAGCACAAATGTGTACACTTTAGACTGTGCAATGTGCAATAGCATGAGTATTTCTGTGTTAGAAGTGAAAGCAGATATTTCTAATGGAAGCAGTGACGCATTGAGTGGTGACCTGCAGAGGAAGGGTAATAATATGCAAAGCATGGGAAATAGGATTGCTTCACTTTCAACAGAATAAAGCTTTGGTTAGACGGCATCCCACTCTCCAAGCCCCACTGCCTGGCCTCATGCTTAACACTTTGCACATTTTCCAAGTTACAGTAGAATGGTAGCCAAGATTTTGAAGCAGAGGCCTTGTAAGTGCAGCTGGAGCTGTGAATGTTGTAATGTTGACAGCTTTTTCCAGTAAATTATTTCCAGTTAAGGTTATAGTAGTTGTTATTTGTTTATGTTTAAATTCCTTTCCTCAGATGTATTATTTAAGGGGACCTAAATGTTGAGATCTACAACTTCTGTAGGTATTAAAATATCTGATTTTTTCATTTCACCTTTGAATTTTTGGAAGGGGCTTTATTTGCCAGGATCCACAGCTGATCTGATTGTGCTGATCATGTGCTGGCCATGAGGCTGCACTGGAGATGTGATTGCTGTCCTCTACTGTTTGCTGTGAAGGACAGGCTCAGAATTAAAATGCTTGGAAATATTAAATGCTTTATTAATGTACATGAACCAAATTCAGTCTTGACTGAATGGTCACTGGAGTTCTGTCCTTAAAAGCAATGAAGTAATTGCTTCCTTCTGGTCTTCTCAAAAGTTGCAAGATTATTATTAATTTTTATTTTTAATGAATTTATCTCCTTTTTTTTTTAAGCCTGCATGTACTGAATTTTTTGTTGTTTTTTGTTTTTTGAAAATCTGAATGCAGTCTTGCCATGTAAGTGATGGTAGAGAGCTGCTCTTCAGAAATCTTACCTGGTTGGTTGAATTCTGAGACAGGTGCAGAAAGTCAGCCTATCACCTGAGTCAAAGACTTGAAAAGGTTCCTCTACTTCAGCATTTTAGGGTAGGTCAGAAGTGCTTTTCTTGAAAAGCAAATATTGTAATTATCCCATTACTGTTCTCTGGTTCCTGTTAAAGAGGGATGTTGAGCCATGGAAGCTTTGCTCCTTTCAGGAGGAACTAAATCAAAATGTGTGTTTTAGAGGAAACTGGAATGTGTTCTAGCAGCTTGTGAGCCTTCAGTTTGGTAGGACATTACATGCTTGGTGCCAAGCCCTTTATTCTACACATCTACTCCTTTTATACTGCAGCTCTTAAAACCAAGAATGTGACATGGACTAAGATGGCATGAAACTGTGAAAGGAGAAACAAGGTGACAGTATGAGCTGTTTTCAACACATCCAGGTTTCTGAGGGCTGAATAAAAAACACAGCTATTCTAGTGATTGTATATATGTATATTTGAAATGATTCTGCTGTGGCAAGAATATCTGTGATTGAAATTTGAAACACGATCACCACATAGTCTCTATCAAGGACTTCTCTGCCACGCTAAATTCGGATTGGGGAAAAATTACAGGCTTAAAATTCTGAGCAATTGGAAGGATCCTTGGCACATGCCCAGCTGGCAGTTCCTACGTTGTGTTAGCTCAGCTCAGCCCCCAGCCCTAGAGAGAGGTGGTGGCTGAGTCTGGGACAGCGTACACATGTGGGAGATCATAAATCCCCTGGCCAAGTGCCACCTGCCTCAGTCTTTTTACAGAAGGACAGCTAATGCATTACTGCTGTGGCAAGTTCTGCTACATTTTGCTGTTGTTCACCAACAAAGGAGAAACAAGGGATCAACCTTAAAAGTTGTAACTGAAAGCGAAGAGACTTTGATGTGCCTGAGCACATTGCTTTTGGCAATCTTGTGTACTAATTGAGGGTTCCAGTCATGTGTTAAGTGTGCTGTGTGTCCAAATATAACTTGCCAATTATTACCGCCTGCAGTTGTAGCTAAATGGGCACTTGATTTTGAATCTGGGGCTGACTCACTGGGGCTGTTTTCCTGCAGCTCATACCCTAGAACAGAGATGGCTCCAGTCTTGTGTTGCATAAGGAAAATTATTATTTTTTTTTTTTTCAAACAAGGGAAGGAGATGTTGAGACTTGACTGATACCAAGCTCCTTTTGCAACAGGAAAGTGAAGAGTCAGAACTGGGGCCAGACTTTCTTTCTTCTAATAATGAGGGAAGATAGAAGAGGCAGAGCAGTTGTAGCCACTTGAGCAAATCTTCAGGATTCAGTCATAGGAAAAGTTCATTATTCCTGACAATTTTGTCTTAACTTGAAGTCAGCTCTGACTCAGTACAAAACTCTTCACGGTTTTGAGACAAATGTGGGAGGTAGGAAGAATGAATAAGAGTTGGAAAAGGATTCTTTGAAAAGGAGAACTACCTTTGCTGTATCACTGATGTAAACTGGATAATAATTCCCATTACACAGGTGAACTAGTTGTGAGAAAGGAGTGAGAGAATGACTGTTTTAAATAATTTCTCTCCTTTTTTACTTAAAAAGCAGTACTGATTCTCTGTCTTTGGTATATTTTAGAGCCATTAAGGAACAGGATTACTTGTCACTTGGAGTTATCAGGACTGTCCACATTTGACTGACAATGGTCACTGCTTCAAAGATATTAACACTTTTACATTGGAAAATATATTAACAATTTTACATTGGAATTTACCAGTAAGATAGGTCAGATGAATAGATGCATGGAGCAGGTGATGAAATACTGGGGAAACTGAGAATGGGAATGGGCAGACAAAAGAGAAATGACAGCACTTGTCTGGACAGGAAGCAGTTATCCAATTAACTACATACTTGTCTTTGGGTTTTGAAGAGAGTCTTGCTTGTTTTAGTAGCAAAATACTAATGGTGTTTTTTGGGGTGTGGTTTGGTTTGGTTTGGTTTGGTTTGATTATCAGTTGCTGGATTGCCTAAGAATTGTCTATTCTTGGCCTGGGAATACTGAATTTGGTGCATTTTTAGGCCAGGAGTTAATCCTACACACATGGAGCATTCATCTATAACAAGCAAAAACACCTTCAAAGTCTTAGGAAAATAAGGTTAGCTTACAAAAATTTCTTCCCTTTTTTTGTGTCAATATTTTATCTCTTCATGTAGTCTAGATACTCTGGAAAGAAGGAAAACCAGGAATAGTGACTGTTATCTTCGTGAGAGACAGAATCATTGTCATTTGTCTCAGCTTGAGGACAGAACTCATAAATCTATCAGGTTGGTTGTTATCATTTCAAGACTGCAGGAAGATGAGGCAGAGATTAGAAGTCACTCATTTTCACATAATGCACCTAGAAAAAGCAAGCTGCTGTGTCCAAGCTGAAAGCCCTTCATTTTGTAGGAGAAATCTGGTACTGTTCTTAGTCCCATGAACACAGTGAATTTGATTGGAGGGCAGAATGGTTGGCTTTCTTTTATTTTTAAGTATTTTGTGCTGCCCTCTGATAAAGTAGCATATGTTGGAGTAACTCTAGGCTTTCAACCAGCCTCTGCCAGCCCTGATCTTTTCCCCCTGGTTATAACTGGGCTTCTATTATTATTTAATTATTTTGTTCAGGTGTCTGTACTGATGTGTGGTTATAATCACCTTCTTGGCTTTTTAAGGTGGCATTTTGTTTTTACAGTATGAAATTCAAAGGAAGGGACCTCTCTCTTCTATCACCACAATTTTTTTAATGTAGTATATGAAAAGAGAGTTACAATTGTGGGAGTTTAATTAGGTGAAGCTATTGAATGTCACTAGGTAACTGCTCATTGAATTGTTGTCAATAAGTGGACTGTAATATTACATGCATTTACCTGTAATATCAGTGCTTGTAAAACTGAACTTTTTTATTATCATTTTTATTGTGTCAAGTTTTTTTTTTTTTGCCTGACAGATCTTGATAAAGGCTCTACATGCATTGTTTAGGGAAAGGTTCTGTTTGGGGCTCCATTAATAATGGATATCATCCATCTGTCTCTCAAAAATGAATTTTCATGATCTCATTGTTTTGAATGTTATGGCTAAAGCTCACAGTTGTCATATGTAGGAAGAAGAATTTGCCTTAGTAGATTAGACCATTGGTCCATGAAATCAGGAATCCTGCCTTCACTGGCAGCCAGTTCATTGCTCTACATATTAAGGACACTACTCTGATCATTCAGGATACAGAATTTTCTCTAATTTAAATGAAAAAGCAGCATGATAGGGCTCTTTCATTTCCCTCCAGGATATTAGGGCACATTCATGGAAACGCATCAGGGACAATACCACATGCTGTGGATATCCTAAAGGGGGAAGGAGAAATCTGTAGAAGAGTAGTGAACAGTGCAGACTGTCATGTTCTACTCGTATTTTTCTTCCTATTTCTTTGAAATCTTTTAGAAATTGCATAAGTAGCGGAAGCCCTTGGGCAGCTTTAACTTTTGTGGCAGCAGTTCAGCATTAGCACAGTCTGTGCATTAGTGGCCTTGGCAGGATTACATAAACCATATTTTCACCTGAATAAAATGGTCCTCAACACTTTTGCTTTAGGCATAGTGTTTTCTCCAATGTCACATTGGCATGCTCAATTGCAATTTCTGCCATGCTGATCATGAGGAAGTGTCTGTTTTCTCTAGCTGTGGTAGGCGTGCCATGCTCTGCTTTTTGTGTTATTAAAGGGCTGGCACAGGGTGCTCCTATCTCCCTTCTCTCATTTTGGATGACATCACTTCAAAGGTTTTGCAGAAGTCGCTTCATATTCTCAAACATTGACTCAGCTGAAGTCAACAAAATCTTTATCATTTGCTGTTGCAGGGTTAGGTTAGGAAATGGGGAATTTTATCCCCTAAAGCAGGTTATTTCTGATGGTTTTACTTACGAATCATCCTCCAGCAAAACAGGACCTGTCAGATCTCTGCAGAATTTCAAAGTCTAATCTTTCTCTGGAAGCTGCAGATATCATGTTGTTTCCAGCTGGTAGCTGGGGCAGGAGGTATCTCTCTGAGTGATAGTGAGGGGAAAGTTTGACAGAAACTTTGCCCTTCTTCTCTTAACTTGTGTGTAATGGTGAAAAACAATAGTCACAAAATAGCAGTGGAAAGAAAAAAAAAAAGTTGCATGCACTCATGGCATGTGTACACTTTCTTAGCTGTTCCTAAAGGAAACTTTTTGGGTTTGAAGACCCTTCAGGTGGAGACCCTACAAGATACTGCCAGACTTATGCCACAAACACTGAATTACCAAAGGTCAAAAAAAAAAAAAAATCCTGCCAGAGAAACAGGCAAATTGGAAAGTCTGTGCAACTGATATATGTTCATTTATGTATGATCTAGCTGTTCATTTTAGATAAAGGAATGCTGCAGTAGGAAGGATGATCCACATTGAAACTGTGACCGTGGGCAGTATTTGTATTTTGTTCCTCTAATAAAATTACAATGATCATATTTTTTAGATCAGAGAAATGTTTTGTAAATAAGGATTATAACTTTTACAGCCCTAGCATCTCAGTGCCAATGTTGTTTAGTAGATAAATCACACAAATGAAGTGAGACTGAAATAATCAGAGATGATCCTCTGCCTGAATGTTTTCTTTTGTGCTGTTGTTGACTATCCCATTCCATTGGCCTGTTTTGTTTGAAGAACATTTATAAGTGCAGCTGTAGCTCTGTAATTATTACTCCTTTTTGATGGATTTAGTGTTGGTAACATTATTCCAAACCTGTACATAGAAACTTCTTAGGAAAAGATGTTAGAAGAAAAAGGAAAATACTGCTCTTGTCAAGAATCAGTTTAAGACTGTCTCCCTTTTTCTCCCTTTTCCTCCCTTCGCTGGATTCAAAAATTGGGTTTTTTGGATTAGGACATCAGCTGATGTATATTATTAGGTGTTCTGCACTGATGAAAGGAATTATGACAGACGATCTTGCTACTGAAATCTCTGCAGAGATCACCTTCCACATGTCATCCCTGTGTCGTGATCTATACTTAATCTGCATTTTTTAATTTTTGGCCAAGTTGCATAGGATTAGTTAAACATAGACATGATGTGGACTAGTTAAGCTTATGTATTAAAATCAAAAAAAACCAACAATGAAATAAACAATGAAAGAGAGCCATTATATAGTAAAACTAGTTGTCCTCAGAACCATAGAAACAATTTTCAGCACTGAGGCTCACAATTTGTGATAACTTAGTGATTAATGTCCAAAGGCTTCAGAAAAATAAACAGCAGTGTACTGTAAATTCAAATAGAAAACACCAGCGCTTTTCAAGCAACATCAGAGCTCATATTGATGGAGTTTTCACTAGCAAGTACATCATCCTGTGGAATGTCTGTGTGTGCATTTGAAATATGAAAATTAGAGATATTGTTTGCTTTGGATGAGAGGTTATTTTGGGCCCTGAGACTGCACTGGTATTTCTCTATGGGTTTGTGGTAGGAAATAAGAGTGCTGGATGATATTCCTATACCTGGAACTCCATCTCTTTGCCTTGGAAATTGGTTTAGGATTGAAAACTGCAACTGCTCCATAGTTACTTGTCAATTGATTTGGTTACCTAAAGCTGGTTAGAACCTTTACAGTTGAATTTGAGATATAAACATAGTAAAAAACAAACAAACAAACACCCCAATGAAACTCAGTTTAAAATGAGAACTTGTGTAAAAAAAGAGGAGTTGATATTGTTTCCTTTCAAGTATTAGGGGGCTTTTCCCCTCTTCTCAACTTTGTTTTTGCAGCCTTCTGTAGCTCTGATGTTTCTGATGGATCTTATCCTAATTTACTCCCGAGAAAGCCAGAACAGATTTCGGGTTATTGGGTAGAAGGTGTCCTTTGTTTGCCAGGTTCTTTGCAGTGAGGTGATGATTCTGTTTGATTACCTGCCTTGTGCAGCACTGAGTTTGTAGCAGGTAGCACGCAATCTCTTTGGGAGAGAGGAGAAATGGCCAAGGCAGGGGTGTCTGAGCCCAGGCCGCTGTGGCTCACTGTCACACCGAGTGGCGTGGCTGTCACTCCGCTCCTGGCTGCCACAAGTGACAGGTGACAGCCCCGAGGGCCTCAGCAGGAGCCACCCACCCATCATATTCTGGGGGTGATCACTCAGCACTGCAAAATCTAACCCAGTGATTAAATAAACATCGCTTCCTCCGTTCTCCGTTGGCCAGGAATGAAATACACTTGTAATGTATGGAAATACATATTAAATAAAAAGGCTGCAAAGTTGCTGTACCTGGGTGGGCCAAATGTGTAAATAAGGTAGTGGGAGATTTCAGTTTGTGGCCTCTTGCCTTAGGGAGTGTCTTTTAATGACTTGGTGTGATGCCTTTTATAGTTTATTGTTGATGACATTTTGAGGACACACGCAGCTCGTAGAACAAAGAACAATAAAGCTGGGGTATGTTCCTGGATGTGGTTTATATGCCCTCCAAGTTCTAGCAAACAGAAGTAAAGGGCTACTGTATATTTTCTTCCCCTGAAGGTAGGAAAAAAAGGCTTTATTAAGGAGAATAATGTCAGCTATGTGACAATAAATGGGTAGTAACCTAACACTGGAAGCTTATTTTAATAAATAAATTATTATTCTATTGCTGGTGTTATTTCTCTTTTTTTATTTTATTCCTATTTATAGCCTATATTTTGTATTTTCTGATCTTTAAGATATCTTAGTGTTTCCGAATTGTCTGTATATCCTATATACACACATATATATATATGCTTATTTATGTGTTAGAAAGTCACAATGTCACTTATACAGTGATCCTAACTTGGAGCTCCAATTAGTCCTGGATGCACTCAGCCCTCAGGTTAGTGAATGCCTGGAGAGTACAGACAAAGACCTTGAATTTGGCATATTTGCTTTTTCAAGGGACAAGGATCCCAGGTGCTTTGGGAGGGTGCTGTTGTAGTCTCAGCAAGTCTGCATTTCCTCAGGACTTGCTTCTCAGTCTTGTCATTTGTGTGTCTCAATCTTTGAAACAGAAAGTGTTTTTATTGTCTCTAATGAAGAAATGGGAGTCCAGCTGAAATATATGTGCAAGTGTGTGTATATATAAGTGCATATAATATTCTATACATGAATCATTGCAGGAGAATATATTTAGATTTTCTGTAGATACAGTTTTAACAGAAATACAGCAAACAGTCTGAAAGATACTGAGTTAATGAATTCTTGTGATCACATTTGAGCCCTCTCAAACCTGCTACATTATATGTTCAAAAACTATTTGGATAGTCCTCATATTTTTAATTTTTTTTGTATCATGTTACTTTATATACAGCTTCAGTTGCCTCCCACTTGGGCTTCTGTTACAGCAGACTTGACAGTGCCTGTTGCAAAGAATTTTGTCATTCTTTGTGATGGGTAGAAAAGGAAACTGAAAGGAGACTGTTCTTCTGGTCTTGGTGTGATCAGGAGCTGATGGTGGCAGTAGGCAACTACTGGAGGAGGATTTTCCAGCTTTGTCTGACTCAGTTACAACGTTGATGCTTAATCACCAGAACCCAGATTAATGTAGAATCCATTCAATACAGTCATTGACTACTTGGCCAAAACCTATTTGTGTTAATAAAGATTACAAATAGATTTCAAAATGTACCTCTGGTAACCTTCATAGCTGCTAGGTATATGTCATTTTTAGTTGGGCACGTATAAATATTCTACTGTCCTAAACGTGAATGTCTAGTCCAAAAAAAGAAAATATTAAAAAAATCCTCAATTATGTCATAAAGCAATTTAACGAAAAGAAGTCTGCTGCCACTGGTAATACCATTTTCTTTAAAATTTTCTAATTTACCTTTGCCAAAGCCAATAACTCCCAGGGTCAGTCAGACAGAAAATGAGATGATTTCTGCTTGGAATTATGGTGTCCATAATGGTTTCACAAGTCTTGCTGCTCTTCTACCTTTGTTTTTCCAACTTAACATGTGATGAATTAGTGAGGACTGACATGGCAAACCAAGTATTGTGTTGGGAATTTTGTGTGATTACCCATACACCAATTGTTAATAGTTAATATTTTGTCCTGTTTACTCTATACATTTGGCTGCAACCCCCAGTAATGTTTAGTGTCACAACAATTTCAGTAGCTGGCAGCTGCTTCTGGGTTTATGCTCTTCTTTAGGAGCTGCTCTTTGCTCCAGTGTGCCCTGGCACCACTGGAAGGAAAATGGCAGCAGCCAGTGTAGAGGAGGCACTGCTTTCTTCTTCAGCCTTGGTGCAGCTGTTAAAGCAAAACATTTTGGCAAGGTCATGGAGAATATTGTGGATATACTGAGCACATTTCTCTTCTGAGAGTTTCTATCCTTTGCTAAGTCTGATATTTTGGAAACAGCTCTGTTGGAGTTTCACATAGATACAGAATGTAAAAGCATGTCATAAATGTATGATACCACAAATGCATTAATGAGGAGTTAGTTGTGAAGGGTGCTAGTGTAGCCTCCATATCACAGCTTATCACAGTAACATGTTTAAAAGAAATGTGCACGGTGTTGTAATTTGCTTATGGAAACCATAAGTGTATGAGGAAGGAAGGAAAGAATCAAAGCATTTATATTTATGTTACACTGGTATGCAATATCATTTATCTCATATTTACTTTAATGGGAACCTGACAATGAATTTTGTCAGCATCTTCAGACAAGCTGAGCAATGATTAAAAATAATAGCAATCATAAACTCCATGTATTGCACCAGCTGCATTTCTCCAAGTTCTGTAAGGGAGCACAAATTTTCTCAGTGTGAGATGGGATCCTGCATCAAACCCTATTTCAGCAAGTAGCAATCAAAAGTGGTAATTTTGAGTGGTTTATTACAGTCCATGGCTCCACTTTTGGTTCAGATGGCAGAATGACAGGAACTCAAAATAATTATTGCAAAAAGTTTTGCTCGCTCTCTCCATAAGCATATTTGCTGATCCTTCTGGTCTCGTAGCTTTAAGTTCTAGAGGATCCTGATTCCTCTTCCCATTTTCTCTTTCCATGATAATTTTATTTTAGTTTCACTTCAGGTTTTTGGGGTTTTTTTACTCAGGTCTCAGTTTGCTCTGTTAGTGTAATTCCTCTTGTTCCTGGTAATCCTTTTAGTCATGAAAAATACACAAGTAGATTGCTTACATGGACAAACCAGGGAATTTCAGTTGAGTGAAATAGAAAAGATAGATCAGTTTTGTAAATTAGGAACCTCAACTGTGACTTTTTACCATGTATCCCTGTACCTGGCATAGCATTTGGGGCCTCACATCTCTCACTGCTGTATTTTAAATTTGCTTCACAAACAATATTCCTTCTAAAGGTAAAGGTGGAAAGGGGTGAGAGGAATAATGTATAGCTGTGTGTGTCCATAACAAGGATTTTCCCTCTTTCACAGATCCAGTCAAATCAGTCAAGTGACTGTTTTCCAGTCAGCAAAGGTTGGCTGAACTGTAGCCTCGGAGCATATATCCAAACAAATCAAAAGGTTTGCATTATGTAATAAATCTATAGGTATTTGCTGAAATCTAATTCCACTGTCCTTGAAATGCTCCACTGAACTTCTAAGATTTTAATAACCTCTCATTATTAGGGATATTAATGTCTCTTGTGGAAGGTGGAATCTGGAGGGTTAATTTCTGTCCAGGTTAAAGATCAAGGGTTCAGTCAACTGTCATGAGAATATGAAAGAGAATAGTAGAGGCCTGTGAATGACCCCCTTGAAAGCAGATAAACTTGCAAAAATATTTAAGTCAGTAATTTTCTGTCAAAAACTAGAAAAAATAATGTATTTTTTTCCCTGGGAAACAATGGCAGCACCACTGGTTTCTCTGTGCATCTCTCCCTGCTGCTTTATCCTCACTGAGCTATTATACAGGTTATCAGAGAAATGGATGTACAAATGCAGTGTTCTTTGGCAATGAATGCCCTTTACTGTGCCTCAAATGTGCCAGCAAGAAGGTGGTTTCATACATCTTCTAGTCCTCAGGAAAGCAGCCACAGTTTCCTGAATATCTGGGCTGTGATAGGCAGAATAATTTCCATAACAAACATTTTCTAGTGTCATGTATATGGCTAGAAGGAGGATGAAGCTTCACCACTGACTTCAGCTGAGCTGTGGCTTTTTACACAAACCAAAGAATGGGTGTTCCACAAAATGTGGTGCTTTCCTTGATACTTGTAACCATTTGAGAAGAGAGAGAGAAAAAATACTGCTAAAGGATTCTAGGGAAAAGGTTGATTTGTTTTATTCTTTTTAGCCTGTCACAGGAATTCACAGAAAGAATAGTTAGAAATATCACTCATATCATGGGAGACATGGAATGTTAAGACTTTTTGTGGCAGATAAGTGTTTTACTATTAAGGTGCTGAGGTTTTTCTCTTGTTTCGTAACAACAGTGTTTTCCAATTTATGCAATTGTTGTCTTTTTATCTTTGTGTTTTTAAAAGAAGTGGGAGGTTATGAAAGAATGTTTTGGTTTTTTGGCTTGTTTATTTTGTTTTTAAGAAAAGGAAGTTTATTCAAACTGTTTTCTGAGCATCAGAATGCTCATAGTGATTCTTTGCTTTTTATGAAACATGTGAGTGTATATACATTGATGAATTGTGATGTTCATACATTGAAATAGAATATAAAAGTCCACAATTAATAAAACCAATAGAATATAACATTTCCCCATCCCTACTTCGGTACCATCCCTGAATGATGAGATTACTGAAGGAAATTCTCTTTTCCTGATGCTTCCAGAGGCTGACCGCTCAGCTTCAAGGTTGCAGGCTCATATTTGGCACATTATTAGGCACAGAACAGCAAAGCACATTTCACTTAATAATGCCTTTTGTTTGTATTGTTCATGATAGCAAAGACTGAACTGCACAGAAACAATGGAGCAATATGAATACAAGGGCTCTCCCTTGATCTCCCCAATTAAATGGATTGAAGCAGCCTATATCTGTGTGACACATCTAAAGAGATCACCACATATCTCAGCTTAGAGGCCTCTGGGTAGGCTGAGTGTTTGAAATACATAAGCTGCAAAGGAGCTAAAGCACTGTAAAGTAAAAGGAATCCTCGAGAAGTGAAGTAACCCTTTTATCACAGGTGTTGTTTTAAGGTCCACCTTTAATGCAGAATTAACTCAGTCTTCCTTCTCACCTGCTTGAGTTCCTGCAGTCTTGTAAATAAATTTTGACATGCGTGAATCAATAATAAAATTTATTCAGTACTGATTTTTGATCTCTTTTTAAAAGCACTTACTATAGGAAGAATGACAACAAAGCAAAGTGCTTTCTCTTTCATATATAAGCTGGTAAAGTCAACTATTTGATAAGTACCAAAGTTCATACGAAAATTTAGGGTTCTAATGACAACTTGCATAAACCATATTAAATGGCTTTTTAGAGTGTTGATCTACAAGACAAAAATCTAATTTGGCAAAGATAAAGAGCAGGCCACACCTTGGAATGCATCAGAATCCACATATGGGAACAATGTAATCACTGTAGCCGGTAGCCCGGCAAATGATCTTAGGGGTTGCTGTGAAGAGATGCTCTTTGCAAACCAGTGTCTGCAGGTGTGATGTGGAACTCATGGATTTATTTAACTCAGAGATGAAGTTTGTTGGTTGGATCATCACACCATATCTCAGAAATGTTGTTGAAGGAACAGGGGTGCCAGTGAAATTGCTTGGTTTGATTTCAGCTGACATAGATACTCCTCATCGCGCTTGTGTTCCAGTGGTTATTGCCATATTTTTATGACAATTACAGAATCATAAAACATGCTGGGTTGGGAGGGACCCATCAGGATCATCAAGTCCAACTCCTGGCCCTGCACAGGACACCCCAAGAATGTCAACCTTTATTTTTTCTACTTAGAAACCATTTTCTTTAGCTCGTGCTACTGTGGCTACACTTTGTAGCAGAGAACAGCTTTCCTTTTTGTAGCTGCACATCATGAATAACAGCTTTATTTGGTGCCAAATGAGATGCCCTGATTTGTGAGCTTGCTATAAACATATCTGAATTGTTCAATTTCCTTCTCATTCCATAATTTCCATCTTGGCCCTCTGCCTGCTGATATTCAGATAAAGAGTGCATTCAAGTCATTTACAAGAATGCTGTGAAACTGTTTGGCTGTAGCCTGCTATCAAGCTTAACAGGATTGTTCAAATTTTGTTTATGTGTCATGTGAGGACCATTCAACATTTTCTTTTAACAGCTACTTTAACAACCCACTTGCTGTAATGAATGGTAACAGGAAAAAGCCAGCATTAGCAGGTACCTGCTGAAATGAATATATTCCATGTTCATGGCAGAGGGTAACACTGATTGCTATTTATATGTTTGTTTCAATACATTTTTCATTTGAGAAAAGGAGCAGGATAGCTTACTGTTTTCTTTTTTCTTACTTTTCTTTCATGTCTTTTCCACATGGTGATGTGTTCCTAACATGGACAACTGAACTGCTGTGCAAATCGTTGGAATTTTTTATAACTTCAATAGGTAAGTGAACCCAAACTACTTCTGTACTTTTGCTGAAAAATAATTATTTAAAATTCAGAGTATAAAAGAATCTTAATTAATTTCCAAAGAAACAATAGAAATGTGTTTGGTATTGAGTCCAGCAAACAGCAAATTGGGCTGATGAAGGTTGGAATCAGCCTGATTCTTCCTTCTCCCAAGGGAAAATGTATCTTGCCGTATTTTTGCCTCAGTAATAGGGTAAATTAAGCACCTGCTCAACTGCTTGCATTATAGAATCTATTTAATCTACATGGAAAAACGTGAAGAAAGAATTACAATGGAAAAGGAAGTCTTTGAGAATAAATTCCATACTCAGGGATTTGGAGGAAAAAAATTAAGAGAAGCAATCTTGTCTTCAGCCACTAAATTACTGTCGTTTTCAATATCAGTGGTGTTTGTATATACTGAGCTAGGAAACTCTTGATGAGGAAGGTTATTGGGAAGGGGCAGCAAAGCAAGGTACACTGATGTGAAGAACTGTTTTCTGAGGTCACTCTATCCAGTGGGTGAGTATCCACTGGATACCATATTGTCAGTGTCTGCTGTTATTTACAGTACTAAATATGACCCTATAGATAACAGCAAACTGCTCTGCCTGAGCATGTAGATACCCCCTAAGGTTACTACAGGTCTAGGCAATTCTTGGGGTCCCCTTTCTAACATCCGTAGCAGAAGGATGAGAATATATAGATTAAAAGTATTAATGCTGCACTTCATGCCACAGCCAACCAGTGGAAAGTTCTCAAGTATGGTAATTAGTGTTACAGTGCCTACAGAACTGGCAAAGTTGGGGGGGGGGGTTTATTTTTTATTTTTTTTTATTCCTAAATATGAAGTTTCTGTGTATTTGGGTAGCTTTATTTTGGCTCTTATAGAGGCAGGGGCTATCCATCTGGCATTTGAACCTGAATGTGTACAGGAATCCTATCCTCTATGTGTACAAGTCCAGGCTCAATCCTATCGTTTCCATCTCAGGGCACCTGACTGTTCCCAGGCAAGAAAGATTGGGAGAGAGCCCTGGCATGCACTGGAAGCATCACCTACCAGAGCATGTGTGTGCTAAGTTAAAACTGAGGTTAACTGATTGCTAAAACTGTATTTCTTTGATATTTCTTCACTGTTGCTGCCACTGATTAGCTGAGATCAAGGATTGCAATTCAAATACAGGAGCAACAGCTCTGGTGGTTCTGTCATCTGCTCTCCAAACATGGAGTGTGGATATGTCCCCATGATGGCACTTAGGGCAGCATGACTGAGCAACATTTCTGCAGCTGGAAAACATTCCTCTGCAATACACATACTGTAACAATCTCTTGAATTTTTTTAGACCACAGCAAGAAGGAAGGTGGGAAAATGAAGCAGTCCTGAGATTGTGGTCTCAAAAATAACAGTGCTTGCTGTTGTTGCCAAGAGCAAAACTTGGCCTGTGATGTTGGAGGGTCTCTCAATTAGCACACTTACTGTACAGTATTTGCTTTGGCTGTTTCAGTAGGCAGCCAGCATTTGGCAGAACAGATATGTCAGTTTGCATTATTGCAACTGATGTTTGAGAGATGTTGGGAAGGAACGGATATACCATGGGATACTGTGATAGGGAAAGCCAAGAAAATATGTAAAACCAGCTAGCTGTTCAGCAGGTGATTATTTTGCTGGTTTATACCTGTCCACTCTGCAATTTTTTTCAGTGTACTTGATATATGTAGACAGTAAAAAGAGTCAAGTGTGTTGTACTCGTCCAGATACAGTGCAATTACTCCACTTTTTTTTTTTCTCAGAAAACCTGTATTCAAAATGAAGTTGCAGGGTTCACCAGGGAAGGAACAGCTGGCTTCTTTATTAGATTTTATGTCGTACATAAGGAGACCATGTTTCCCATTGTCAGAGCGTAAAAGAAAATGAAAGCTCTGGGCATCATTAAAATCTTGGAAGTGTAGTATGTGTCAGTTCCATTCCCACAACACCTGGATCAAAAGCTTAGTGTGAGGCCACTTAGCAAACAAAACCAGACTGTTTTCCACACTTCAGTTTTTTTGCATTAAGTTTCCACTTAGTTTCTATTTAAATTATGCTCAGTCATATTGTCTTGGGTATTGTACCTTTGGATGGTACTGATAAAGGAAAGTAGACAACTGTGGAAAATCCTTTTTGTGCATTTTGAATATCTTTTCTTCTCCACACTGTGCATTAAAAATCTGAAATTAGAAAATTGAACTAAAAATTAAATTAGAAATATTTGTGGTTTCATCTCAAGAGTGATGCCTGTGAGTTTGAATTTCTGCATTTTCACATTTTCTATAATGCAGTACATGTTACAGATCTGGAGTTGCACAGTTCTACCCCCACCACAAGGTTTACTGAACTGGTGGCTCAAAAAGAGAGAGAGATAGAAATGATGTGGTCTTATTTTAAGTCTAGCAGTTCTGAAAGACTACACATTACAGAGGATAAAGGAGTCAGCCTAATTCTTAGTGGGTTTTGAGCAAGATGATGACACAGGTTGTTATGACAAGTTGTGGTGAGTATTTCAGGAGAAATCAGTGACTTCCAGTGGAGTTCAAAGGGCTCACTCAGTGTATATTAAATAATACAGTTTCCAAAATTGGTTATAATTCCTATCAACACAACAAATTATCTGTGTAAATAGAGAAAAGGTTAGCAAGAATAAGAAAGCGTCATTACCTTTCTGCATCTTGGAATCATATTTAACATCTGTCTTTGCAGAAAATGTAGGATTGTGAGTAATGGTTAGGCAAAGAAAATGAAGTTATACTTTAGAAATTTGCATAAAATGGAGCTGAAATATATAATTCATTCAAAAGGGAAGTTACACTGCAACAGATATTTGCAAGAAGAACCTTTATTTGTTCAATGTGGTGTTTGGAGGCATCTTTCTGAAAATACAATAAATAAGAGAGAACTAGAAAATTGGGGAAACAATAGGATTTGTATATTAAGAAGACTATGAATAGATTATTTATCTTTTCAATGTTACAAGAGGACTGTTTCTCTTAGTCTTGAGAAATTGGTTAAACAGGCAGGGACAGCAAGTCAGAAGTGCTGTCAGGCCTAATTGTGTTTGGAGAGAATTTGTGGAGCCAGTTAAATCTCTCTGAAGAAAGCTTGGAAAATGTTCATGTTTGTTGTTTATTGACATGATTCTTTTCAAACAGATATTTTTTTACCTTGTTTCCTTCCACTCAGCACACAAAACAAATTAAAGGTTTTATTGTTATTCTTATTACTACTACTTCTTTAGGTAGGAGTAGTCTGACAATTTCTATCTTTCTTTTTATAGTGTATTCTAGCTCTTGTCAATCCCATAACAACCTTGTGGCTGGAGCAGAGCTTGTGAGCTGATAGCATTCACGTGCTGCTTTTTGATTCTTGTGCCATTAAACTTCAGATGAGATACCATTTCTTCCTGTTTTTTTCTCTCCTTTCCTGTGACGTGGACATGGAAGTTCTCCTTTACTGGACATGGTCTTACACGCTGGGAATTCTGTAATTCACTGCTTTCATTTATAGAAGTGTATGTGCATATGTGTGTGTGTGTGTGTGTGTGTGTGCACATATGTGTTTGCTTTAGTAGCAAAGTGTGTTACCCTTTACATCAGGGATGTGTTGCAGAGAGACTGAAACATTCAGAACCAAGAGATCACCTGTTGTTTTTACCTTACAGCTGAGTCCCCTCTCTCTCCTTTTCTGCACACATCATATTATTTTGTTCTCCAAATAGCATTTTAGATAGGTTACTACCGAGCAGTCTGGCTGCTTGCTGCTTGGTACCTGAAGTCTTAATAAATAATTTATGAGAAGCCAACATAGTTATCAGGAAATGCATTGAAACCCATTGGTTTCCTGCAGCAGTCTTAGGTGATATTTCTTTCTAGAGGCACACGATTAATACCATGAAAATTCAGTGAGGAACATGTAATTATACCCTTCAATGATTAGCATCAGATTTTAAAAATTTGAGCAATATTGCAACTTTTGAAGACAGTGAAGAACATTACCTGTCCTCAGGTGAGAAGTTATGATACTGAGACCGAGTGCTTAATATGAGGGATTTCATCTGGATCAGCACTTTAAATGCATCATTGCTACCTGGACAGTCAGAAAAATAGAAAGAGCAGTAAATAGTGGATTCGTTTTCAGGATTTGATACATGTGTGCACCTTCACAAAGATAGTCTCCCACCATTTCCCTGCAGTCCTGCCTGTGTGCACATCTGTGTTCATCATAAGAAAGAGCTGTCACAAGAGCTGTATAGACTTCAATTTCTAATTAAGGAAATACTGGTTTGCAGTAAGCTGTACTGGCATTCCTAGCATCCCAACTAATCCATGCATATCTGCCTCTGACCCTCATGCAATCCCAAACATGTGACGTGGGGAAGCTTACCCAGTGTCACCAGCCTGAGTGTAGCATGTGCAGGCCTGGAGTCACCAGTGTGCTGTAAATTCACAGCCAAGTCTTCTGGGCTATAATGCCTTCATTTAGAAGAGCCCTTTATCAGAAGTGGGGAGGCTGTATGAGTTATTTTGATCAATCCCTCCTATCAGGATCTCCTCTGCTCTGTCCCTCATTAATGGTCTATTAGGAGCTGTATCAGCATAGCAGATCTCTGCAAACCCCCACCATCGGCCATTATTTGCTGTGTATTTTATTGACATCTATGTTTAAACACTTAATGCTCTTCATTATGCTCTCAGGATCAGTAACAGCAGGCCATCAGCATAAAGCAGCTCAGTGCCATTAAAACTAAGCTACTAACTTATGTGGATCTAAAATAGACTTGAAGGTGCAGATGTTGTTGTTGCTTTTCTCTCTCTGTATTGCTCTTCATTCTGTTTCTTTTCAACAGTGCAAGTTTTTTAAAAGCAAGTGAATTAAAGCTCAGATATTTTATGAAGCATAAGATGTTACAGTGGGCTTAAGTGTCTGGTTAAAGTTTTCAGGAATGGAAAGTAAAGGAGTGGAAGCTGACTTTTCTGAAATATTTTCTTTTGGAAGAGAAATCAAAATATATTTTTGATATTAGGTAAGCTGAAATTTAGGAAAGACTTGAAGCATCTACATAGTAAAACCCCTAAATGGCAAGGAATATTGGAGTTTCACAAAATGTATAAACAGAATCTGAATTTCAGTCTGTTCTACACCTGCAGCTTTCATACTGTTTAAAGAAAATGAACGGGGAATGAAAAATAAAAAGATCTGGAAAGTTTTGACTAACTCATAATGTGAATTTGAAAGAGAAATACTTTTACACATCACTTTTTTTTTGAGAATAGTTATATTATGGTGAAAGATACAGAGTGACTTAAAGGACAAAGTCTGTTTCAAAAACCCAGAAAACAGAAATAGAAGGAAATGAGTTTGTGTCTGCCTCCTGTAGAATAAGTAGTTTGATTTCTTTGGTGGAAGTGAGGTTGGTATAGAGGATGACCACTGGTTATATAAGACATGCAAAAGTGTACCAAGATAATAGCTTTAGACTTAAAAACCTAAAAAAGAGCAAAACAAACCCAAAACACTGATCACCATTGCATCGGTTTTAGGATGTTCTTCTGTTTAAATATTAGGGAGAGAGGAGCTAATATGCTGAGCTATTTTCTTTGTTGCATTTTTAGGCATTACAGTGTTCAGCTCAGCAATAGAGGCTGTAGCATGGAAGAACACACTTCTGCCCTATTTGTGCACTTTTTGCCTCTTGGGGCTGTTCTGGTTTGTTTAGGTTTTTTTTCTGCTGCCCTCCACTGCTTAAAATGCGGGAAAATCTGGGTTTCTGAACTAACATAAAGATCCATGGCTCTGGTAGCCCTAGCACAACAGGAGACTTCTAAAGGATCTGTTATTCCATAAAATAATGCATTTTATTGTTGATTTTTCCTTGTAAAACCATTAACTTTCAGATTTTGTTTTTTTCATTCAGTGGGAGCTGAACTTTAACATCATCGTTCCACTCAGTATTTTTCCCTTTAAAAAATTCGAATCTTTCATCATCTATGGAAGTTACTGAGGATGTAATCAGTGATTTAAATGCATGTTTTCATCTAACTGGTTCATTTTTGAAGGAGAACTCGACATTTGCATTCAATTTGATCACACCAAATTAGGTGCATATATAGGCTCTTGGGCTGATGTGATCCTGTGTCACACATCTCTTTCAGCTCCTTCTCCAAACTCTTTTTGAAAGAAAAGAGTGATAGGCTGATATGTATATAGCAGTATGTAAAGCAAATAGCTGGAGAATGGAAGCACCCTATTTTTAAAAGAATTAATAAACTGGTATGGAGTAATAAATAATAACTGAGACTTCAGCATCTTTCTTAGGTGAGCAATAAAAAGAACATTCAACAGGAAGAATTAAAGGTGTTATGGAGATATTGAAAGTGATTTTCTGTTTCCTACTGAGGGATTATGAGAAAGATGAAGGCTTTCAGTCTTTGAGAACTGGAGACAGTAATTTCTCCAGCTCTATGGGACATACAATGCTTAGGAATGAAACAGAGTCTAATAAAATCTGAAGCTGAAATATTACCTCTGGCTTCCAGAACTTTATTCTTTTTTATCCTCTCAAAGGAATGCTATATTCCAGTTAACCCTTGGACTTCCAGAGTTTGCCAGTGCTTGACAGCTCTTATGATACAGCATTTGTGTTTTTCTGTGTATCTCTGCAGGTTTTTTCTGAAGAGCAGGGCTAGAGAGGGAGAAATGTTTCTTATCTGTAAAGTTGAATGATAATCTGATTAATAAGTTACAAAACAGAAGAGCCTTAATATATGTGTTAACAGTTGTATTTTGTCCCCAGTAATTTGTTAATGAGACTATTAATAAATGTTAATGAGACATTATAGTAGAATGCTTCTTGCACATATATGGCTTAAAGGGTCGTATGAATGTCATAGAATTGGGTTGGAAGAGACCTTAAAAATCATCTGGTTCCCTCCCACCAGACTTGGACAGGGGCATCATCTAGATCAGGTTCCTTAGAGCTCCATCCAGCCTTTCCTTGAACACTTCCAGGGATGAGTCATGCACAACTTCTCTAAGAAATCTGTTCCATGACCTCACCACCCTCACAGGCAGAGTTTTTTCCTCATATCCAATCAAAACCTACCATCCTTAAGTTTAAAGTCATTCCTTCTTGTCTTGTCATTACATGCCCATGGAAAAAAGTCCCTCTCCAGGTCTTTGTGTGTCCCCTCTGTAGGTCCCTAGCACCTGAAAGTACCAGAGGGCTGCTTGGTCTCCCCAGGGCCTTCTCTTTTCCAGGCTGAACAACTCTGTCTTCATAGCAGGGGTGCTCCAGCCCTCTGAGCATCTTTGTGGCTCCTCTGGACTCTGTCCAACAGGACTACATGAGGATTGCACAGACACACCTCTCCAGCCTGTCCAGCTCCCTCTGGATGGCTTCCCTTCCTCCCAGAGTATTGGTCGCACCACACAACTTGGTGGTTTTGACAAACTTGCTGAGGGTGCACTCAGTCTCGCTGTCTGTGCCAGAACAAAGAGTTCTCTTGAGATTTTTTTCTGTGTACCCACACTATTTGTGATAGGTCCACACCAATTTCACCCTCTCCCTTGTTAACAGAAATGCAGGAATCCAGCACAGATTACATCAAGAACACAGAACATTAAGGCTGCAGTCTATTTGGTAGGGGCGTGTTCCTCCTGACTTTGTCTTCTTTATGCAAAATAACATTATTGGACATAATTCAGTACTGATCTATCTAAAATGTGAAAATAATAGTTTAATTCTGAGAAAAAAATGAACAACTTTATTGGCAATTCATTTTTTTGTGTCTTTCCCTTGCACTTTTTTTTCCCCTTTCCTACATATCCTTTCTAGTTTTATTTCTTTTCTGAAATGTTATTAGAAATAACTTGTGTGGGGGTTTAGTGTCATGCATTTTTAAGTTGAGGTTACTAGGATAGTATTTTACAATTGGAGCACCCACTTCTGTAAACATTTTGAAAGGTGTATTGGCTGTGGAATTACAGAAACCCATTATTGACGTCTCTCAAGGACTACAAATTACACTCCTTATTTTTGGAGCATCATCCAAATCTCATTAAACTCAACTAAAACATATGCTTGTAGGTCAGTTTCCCTGAGGCCAGTTGCTTAAGGCAATCTTAGCTGAGGACACCCTTGTGAGAATTGGAAAATCATAGTCTCAGTGAAGTGCTTCTGGTTTTGTCTTTTTGTCCATGAAAGCTTTTTACTTAAATTGGTTATGAATAAGTTAAAAATATAACTTGAAGCAGACAGAAATAAAAGTAGGGATGGAGTCTTTAAGGTAGAATATATAGACTTTTACCAGCTCCTGGTCCGGTTTAATCATTATTATAAGGACAACAGCCATAATTTGCTTTCCTTTAGGGTACTTATTCTATTGCTGGACATGCTGCTCTAAAATAGTGATATTCTTTGCTTGGTCTGGATTCTTGGTTTTGCTTCAGATGAATTTGTCTCAGTAAAATGCACAAGAAAAAGACAATGGCACCCTATAACCATTTTACAGTCACTTTTCACAGTTGAAAATGCCCATTAACATCACAGTGGCAGGAAAGGAAAGAAAGAAGCCCTCCTCAACTCCTTATTTTTCAACCCTGTGTAGTGTATGTGACCGGCCTTTGTCTCTGAGCCTGTTCTCTTAAGGTACAACATTTAGGCAATAATCCTAACTGCAGAAATTTGTTTTTCAGAAGTTAATTTAAGATTTCCAAATGGAAGAGAGCATTTTATTTTACCACTTCCTGCTCTCCTGGCATTGAAGACGTTGCTTTAAGGACACTTTAGCTACATTTTTTCCTTTTCTGTAGCCAGCTAAGTGGAACTTTTTATCCCATGAAGAAAAGAACCTTTCAAAAAAAAAAAAAAAACAAAAAAAAAAAACCAAACAAACAAACAAACAAAAAAAAAAAATTGCTCCAAAAAACCAAAAACACCACGCAACTTGCAGGAGTTCCTAATTTGTGGTAGTGTTCTGAGAAAAGAAGGGAAAGAAACAGTGGAGAAGGAGGTCTGGGCTTAGTTTTCTCCAAAGATTAGAAGTAAGGCAAGGTGTTTCCCTTCAACTGACAAAGAAATTTATTAGGGAAAAAAGTGAAAGCTCTCCAAGTTTTCATTAGTGTCCTGGATAAATACCATATATTATTAGAAACTGGCTGAATTAAGAAAGATTGTTACACCTCCTTGATGCTTAAAATGCAGTTGAGATTTTTCTGCGGTAATTCTATTTAGTTATTGCACAGTATCTAAATCATGAGTCAGATATGGCATTCCATTGGAGTAAGTGCATAATTAAAGTGCAGTATGTAATAAACCTAGGACTTTTCAGTGGAAAAAATAATAATCCATACATTTGTCTTAATTATAAGATGAAATGAACACAGCAAACTCTCTTAATTAGACCTTTCCAATGCTCTTTTACAATTTTTTATTTTTAAATAAACACATGCAAACTACTAACTTATTTCTTTAATTCTTTATTTTACACTTATATATTATAGAAATTGCTTCTCTTGCAGCAGAAATAATATTCATGTGAGACATCATCATTATGGAACTTTATAACTCGATTAGAGAATTCTTAATTAGAGCTATAGTTTAATGGGTATTAAACAGTGACAGCTACTTTCTTTACTGACAGTTTTAAGAGCAAAATTGCAGGGCATTATAAAGGGCATTTTGCAAATGAATTATATCCCTCCTGTGCAGCTACGCCTGCAGAAAGGGAGTATCAGAGAAGCGTGTTTTGATGGAGTAAGCTGCAGAAATTACAGCTTTGAGCAATGCCACTGCAGGGACAAATTGTCAGGCAGGGAGGAAGCAGAGGTGACCCGAGCCACCCCTGGCCAGCTGGACCCCCCCAGGGCCTCGGCAAGCCCTTCTCTAGAGAGGCCAGTGCAGAGCAGACAGAGCCAGGCTGGCAGGGCTGGGAGCAGGGAGAGGATGCTCTGGAACAGCCCCATCTACCCCCATTCCCAAAGCCTTCTGCAGTGTAGTGATAGCACCCTTATCAAGGGCACAGTGAGGAGGGAAAGCACACATTTCATTGAGGCAAGGGCTGGGTGGTGGCTGGCTGGGGCACAGGCATGGGCTGTGTGCAGAGGCAGCTGGGGAGGCTCAGCTTAAGGTGAACTTTGTATGTGAATTCCCTTTATAGTCAATAAAGCCAACAGAGACAAGGAAATACCTTAAAGCAGGCAGCTCTGTCTGGCTTACAGAATCCTAGACCTGTGTGACTGTATTGACTAGATCTTTATGGACTGAGACACTGATCTTGCATGTTGCCCTCAACTTTTAGCTGTCTGCATTTTGTGCTGGATCCCATCATCTGGCTTTTAACACCTTATTCAGTCACCTCAGCAGTGGGCTAATATTCATTGGTAGCATTCTGTTTAAGTAGCCATCACATATTCTTCTCTTCCACAGCTTTCAGCTATCTAGGAGTAGATATCCCTTAAATCATATCTGCCAGCCCTATCTAGGTGTCTTAGGTAGACCCAGGTATCTAAAATGGTACAGGGCACCCATATTTTACGGAATCATATGCCAACTTCATTCTTTTAACAGTGGTGGCAAACAAGCCATATGAAAGTGTTATAAATGAAAAGCCACTTTTAATCAATAAAAGGGAATTTATTGATAAATCACCATAGAAAAAGTCCACAGAGAGAAGGCCACAATCAAAAAAATCAGTTCCTTGCCCGGTATCAGAGCTGGGTGAACCGAGATTCGGCCTCTATCACACCGAACCTGCCCTGTTCACAAAGTCCATTTTTGCAAGGTCTGGTTTTTTACTCTTTTTTTTTTTTTCCAGCAGAATGTCAAGTTGCTCCATCCTTCTTTGTCCTGCTCTCCTTTCCTGAATATTTATGAAGGTTTCTTTCTTTGCTGTTAGTCCCTTTCAGGGAGAGGATGATTGTTTGATTCGATTTACAGGAACTGGCATTGGGATGCACTCTGGTGATGACGTTGCCCAGATGCATAGCAGGTGTCCTTGGCAGTCCCATCTTTGGAGGAGACCCATCTCCTCCTGATGCCACCCTCTTTTCGGTTGCAAATAGTCCTTATCTCTGGCTGTTGAAAAAGGCAGTTCCTAGACACATCTCCCTCAAACATGTATGATTTTATATTACACACCTTTAAAAACTTTGAATTATTCCATACCATTTATTACAAAAGTAAAACCTTACTTTTTTCGAAGTCACAAAGTCAGGTCCAACTCTGTTCTTTTACTGAAATTACACGTCTTTTATATAAGACAAATGATTGTAGGGATATGCATTTAAATTAAAAAAAATAATAGGAAATATTTATTCTTTTAACTGGAATTGCTCCAACACACCACCACTCTTAATCTATCTATCTGAGAAACAAGCAGCTGAGAAACAAGAGCAGCATTATCTACCTGTATTGTCCTTCAGCATCATTCTTCTGAAATGAGAAGGCTACAGTCATCATTTCTCCTAACAAAAGATTAATGGCATCCCAGGCTAAATCATAAAGTGTGATAATCAGGACAACAGGAAGAATTAGAGGAGGTTTCCCACTCCCATTAGTAGCTGCCCCAAATGGTATGTTAATCCTGCTTTTGTCTTCGTGTGTATAGTTGCTAACTCAAAGTAAAGGCAATGCTGGTTGTGCCTCTAAATGGGCAGTGGGCAGTACATCACTACTACATGCAGCCCTGCTCAGTGCACACAGGCAGCTCTGAACGACTTGGAGCCATAAAGAAATGCAAATCAGGAAATGTTTGCAGGAGAAGTATAGAAATTGCCCCATACACGCAGGGACACACTCTGCTCAAGGTTGAAACTCAAAGCTCAGTGTGTTTGAACGGGAAGAGACTACAGATGTATTTGTTCACAGTGAATAGATATGTAAAAAGGGATCTTTCTGTAATTTCTGTCAGTTCTGTTTGAGCTAAATCAGAGCAAGGAGGTATCTGAGTGCTGAATCAGTTACACCAAGGGCTGTTTTGCTCCTTCTCTAAGGGTAAAAGGAAATCGGAAGTCAGAATCTGTAGCACTCAGGAAGAGCCTACTGCCAACTGGACTCCTGTAGCAACTTGACAGAGATAGGGTTAGATGTCTAGACAGTCTTCCTATATTTCACTTATGTTGAGGTAGGTTGATTAAAAAGAACAAGACAAATGAGTTTTTAGACTTTTATTTTAAGACATGCTTGTGGCACCTCTGAATTTTCACCTCTTTCTGGAGGACCACCTGGATTGGTTTGGTGTTGATGCAACTATTAGCCAAACTTTCAGAGCACACATGAGTTCTGGTGTTTCTGTATACATCTCTGGTGTTTTTTAATGCTGTACAATGCATAAAGAACCTTCTGTTCTCCTGAAGATCTTTTCAAAACTCTTCAGCTTCAGTGTAAGTGTTTCAGAGATGGAGAAAGATTTAAATAGTCATTCTGATGCTGAATACTCATTTAACATGTTGCAGCTGATCCTGGTGGAGTGCTGTGTACAACTTAAGTATCAACAGTGGGGTTTCAACAGAGCTCAGAGTTGCTGCAAATTTCAGTTCTTGGCAAGAATGTCAATTTTGTATGTGCCAAGTGTCTGTTATTTAACCAAGCAGAGGATAGTGAGTTACTGTAGCAGAAGCAAGATGTATGATTCATGTTTGCATATCCTCCTTCAAAACAGAAACAAAGAGACTTCACTTTTAACACATCATGCTTCTCTCACTAGTCTTTCACCATTCACATTGCCGTAATTTGGCAGTAAAAATACAAGTATTAGGTATTTATTCAGTTATTTAGTGAGATGGGTAGCAGAGCTTGCTGTCAAGTAGCAAATGAAACTTGGTAAGAAAAACCTGCAGCAGCATAGTGTTCATCTAAAAGTTGTAGAGTGACACTGTGTTGTTAAAATTTTGTCACAATCAAGTACAGTTTATTTTGAAAAAAAGTTTTAAAAATCATATTTACAAGGTAATAACGACTTTAAATAAAAAGTTTTATGTTAGGCACTTGTTCTGGTTTTGATGGTGATGAGTTTTGATATGCTTAGGCTTGGGGTGTTTGATACTTCCTCCTCCAATTACTTTAGGAGGGATAGCTTTTTCAAAAACTCTTTATTTGGGGGCAATTTGGATTTGCTGCTGTTCCTTTAACACTTGGTCTTAAGCCTGTGCTCACTGTCAGAAGAGATCAGATCAGAGCCCCGTTTAACCCAGTTTTGTCACTGTGCCACTGACCAGCCCCAGCTGCAGGCACACAGGGGCAGGGTGTGCTCCCTCCCATCTGTGCCAGCTCCCTCGGAGACACCCAGCAGCTCACCTGCCTGCTGCTGCCTGCCAGCTCTGGCTGCTCCCAGCCCTGCTCTGCTAATGTTCACAAGGACCTGCTGAAGTCTTCCCTAGAATGCTAGCCAGGCTTTCCTGATTCAGCTTCCCTAGCTGAGGATGGTACTGGAGGCCATTCAGCACATAATGAAGTGGATATGCAGATAATTAACTTTGGGATGGCGATTATTTTTTCCATAAGAAAACCCAGCTGCAAAGAAACTTTAGAGTTTGATTCATTTTTGGTTCCAGATTAATTTCCACTGGTGGCAAGAATTCAACACTGAATCTCTGGATAAAAGGATGGACTGTAAGAGCATAATCTTGTCCTGTCTGGTCTGTGGCCTCTCCCCACTCGTGGGTTGTGCCTGCAGAAACAGCTGTGAAGCCTTGCCTTGAAACCCTGGCTGCTTTGTATGATGACAAAACTGCACAGTTGCCTGCCCTGCCTTGGCATGTGCCAGTCCATGCCACACACAGGTCCTGGACAGGTCACCTGTGCATGGGTCTGCCATGGACCACCAAAGCATATTAAAAAGTGATGTGTACAGTCTCTTCTCATCTTTTCCATCTCTACTGTATTCATTTTTACTACTTTGAATTAAGGCCCCAAAGATATTGCAAGGATTATTAGTGGATCAGCAAGGTGAAAAGTGTGATCATCTTAGGTCTGTGTGACAGCATTTCCAGCACTTTGTCTAGAACAGCGCTTTGGTTTTTGTTTTGTTTTGTTGTTTTGGGGTTTTTTTTGAAAGAAACAATTCTGAATAATTTGCAACTCCTAGATAATTGCAAATGAAAACGAATTAAAATGGCTCTAACTGTGGTGAGCAAATAATAGGATTTATCAAATTTTGCATTTTATCAAAACTTTGCAGTGTTTAACACAGGGCTTACAGCTCACCTTAGTGCCCTGCTTAGCAGGCAGAGACAAATGGGGAAGTTTACATTTTTGCAACATATAGGAAAATTCTATTTGGGTTTGTTGTCTAACTCAGATGAAATTCATATGTTTGCTTTTTTGCATTCTTCTTGTGAGAAGCTTTCTTTACCAAATTTGAACCTTACTCCAATAATAATATATAAATAAATAATTTCTGAGATTAGATTTTCAGTGTGAGTGAAGTCCTAATTTGAATCTGTGTCCTTGAATCTGTCATGAAATTACAGCTATAAGACATGATTTTTCTTGAATATATCACTTCAGGGGAAAACAGCTAATTATATATGTCAGGATTGAGATGTTTGGGTTCTTTCAGAAGAGGAAGAGGTATCGTTTTAGTGATCAGAGCTGCAGAAGAAAAGAGAAAATAAGGGAAACGGTTTCAGTAATGCATAAAATTGAGGAACTGAAAAATAAAGGAACACAAAGGAAGCAAGGGTTGAAAGAAAAAAAAAATGATAAAAAAACCCCAGCAGATGGGGATTTTGGGGAAACCAAAGAAGTAACAGAAATAACCGTGCTTTGTTTTCATGTACTGCTTGGCCTTAAAGCTTTGTTAGGCTAAAGTGTCCTTTTTATCAGAGCAGTGGGTGTTGCAGAGATTATTTCAGTGGTGAGTCTGTGCAAAGATGAATGTGCTTCTGTTTCCCTCTGCTGATTAGCACAGTCCCAAATGGCAAGTGTGATAAACCCTGGTCTTTTGATGCCCCTTTTTTTCCCTTCAACTCAAAGACTCTGAGATCACAGGGTAATTTTTTTCCCTAACAAGACACCGGTGTTTTCTCCTGAATTCTTCATAAATCAGACTTTTAAAATGCTTAAGACGATGTCCTTACATTTCCTGTTTCCATGGAATCTATAGGAGGTTTAAAGTATTCCAGGGTGCTCTGCCAACCCTTAAAGCCATTATCAGATTTTCAGTCTCTTGTGTCTCACTTAGATCTTCTGAGGATATTGCATAGCTGTTTTCAGTTGAGCAACTCTGCATGAGGAGCACTTAAATGATATCTTCTAAACTTCCTGTATTCCTTTGATTTCACACTGGGTTTATTTTTTCATCCTACTGACATTTGTCATTCCCTTGAGGCAAGTACTACAGCATCTACAACACCTACAGCTACATAATCACAAACTTGGACTTGTGACTGCTTAAAGTGAAATCTTTTTAAGGAAAAAAAAAAAAAAACTGAAGGAAGTGTTCTTGTAGTGAGTGCACTGAGATAGCATCAGAGGGAAGGCAGCTGCACAGCCACTTTACATAAAGAATATCTTTCTAAAACTTCCATTTCCACATTTTTTTTTTTTTTTTTTTTTTTTTTTTTTTTTTTTTTTTTTTTTTTTAGATAGTGTTTTTCACAAATCTGCCTCTCCTAAACTTTCCTTCTACTTGTCTGGAGTCGCTGCAGTGCAGCATCCAGGCTACCAGGACCACTGGGGTGTGATACCTCTGCTCTCCTGCTGTGCATGAAGACGAAACATGGTCATGTTTAAAGCAGGACTTGTGCCACTATTTTTAGTGGAGCCAGGCTTTGAACCTGAGGGCAGAGAAGTCTGTGTATTGTCATGCACTTTTTTTTTTTTTACACACCATCTTTGAATGTAATTACTGGAAACCTTTTGTTTTTAAGACTCTTTTTCTGCAGCATGTGTTTCAAGTGTTCCCTTGTGAGTTGCAAAGTTGAGGTACCATTAAGTTGCTTGATTGTTATGCAGTGCTAAAGCATTACATAGTTTCTGGGCACAAATGTAATTGCTCTGCTTATTTCATTTAAAATGTTCATGTAAAATTTAAAAGGAGGATAAAACATAGCAAATGAAAGAACACAGGAGACCAGAGTATAAGGAAGAGATGATTAGAGTCTGTAACTGTAGGACTAGAGAGTAGAGATTTCACTTCTGGAAGAACAGGCAAATTGCAGTTTGGGGTGGTGCTACTAGAGAAAGAACTATGACAAAAGCAATTTGTCCTGAAATATGGAAAGGCTATGCTAGGCAGCCTGTAATTATGAGCCAGTTTCCGTGTTTGGCAGCAGTATCCCCTGAAAATATTGATGCATCCATTGCTTCTTGCCAGTCTGTGGCACACTGGATCTGTCAGGTGTGCTGGCAGACGCGGTCGTGGCCCCACGCTGAGAACTACAGTTCAGTTCCACTGAGCAGTCACTCAGCATATTTTTTAGGAAGGACACAAGAGAAGATTTGTTTGATCAGGTTTCCTGAGCTGTGTCACGGTGTGGTTCCACAAACTATTGTGCTGGCACAACTGTGGGAGCAGGGGAAGCAGCACTTGTGCCACAAGATCTGTGGCTGTTAAGCTGAAGTGTAGGTATTTGGTACTTTAGTGTCAGAATGGCCTGAAGTGGTCAGAACCCCATATTATGCACTATTTGCAAAATCCTTTTAATCTTCAGTCACAGCAGATTGCCAGGCTTACTGTTGGCAGACTTTTGGCACAAGATCTGGTTGTAGGAGCAAGCAGAGATTTACAAAGATAAAAAATTAAGGTTCCCTTTTGCTGTACCTCTCTCACCCCATTCCTTCTGCCATGCCAGGGCCTCTGTTTGGGGCTGGGCTTGTGGGCAGCAGGACCAGGGCTGTCATGGCATTGCAGGGACAGGCACCTGCAGGCTGGCATGGCCAGAGGCAGCAGGGGGCTCAGCCTGGCCACCAGGCCCTGACATTTTCTTCCTGATGTGTTTTGGATGCTTCTCTTGCTGCCTTTGCAGCCTTCTGTGGCCATATGGTCTATAAGGGATCTGAACTCTGAATGCATCTATAGATGTTGTTCTTTTCATTTTTTCCTGTTGAGCTCCCTTTCTGAAAGCACTTTTGGGGCAGTGTAGTTAAGTTGTTCCAGTATTCCCTGAATTGATTCCCACCATTTCTGAGAAAGGTTGGCTTCTTATTCTTGTGAGCTTCATTGCAGACACTTTCACCAGGGTAAGTCTGTGCTGGCTGTTAAAATCAAGGCATTAATGACTATGACCCATCATTCAGCAGGGAAGCCTCTGAAGGGCATGCACCAATCTCCTGGTGTGCTTTTGGAAATCTGCAGAGTAGCAGCCCCAGAATTTGTCAGATGAGGAGTTTTGCTGCTAAAGAAAAGGACAAATAATTGTAGGATAAGGTCATACATTTTGCACTAAATCCTGCCCAAGCAGTTACTTGGCTAAAAAGTGTGAACAGAAGTTCTGCTATTCTTCACTAGAATCAATCCTGGTTTGCACTGAAGCAAAGGAAGGCAAAGCTGAAGCAAAGCCAGCATGAGCCAGGGGTTTTCAGGTTAATCTATGCTCTTAAAGAACAATAAGAAAGACACCAGAACAGAAAAATGATAATTATAATTAAATACTGTAAAACATTGTTAAATATTTATGTTCTCTTTTTCTTAGTCATTACAGGTTGGTAGAGCCTTTTTAAACAGGGAAAGTTAAAGGAATAAGAAGTATTGTTCACTTACAGTGGGTGAAATTCAACCCTGTTGGAGTCAGTGGAAGTTCAGTTATTTAATTCAGTAGGGTCAAGTTTCTGCTGTTTATACTGACCTACTGTATGTTTGGACACCCTCTAAGCACAAGAATTAGCCTCCATTACTTAAATGTTTTTAATACTTTTGAAGATCAAGTGTAATCGTTCAGCAGCTCTTGGTATGTGCTGAATGTTCATTCTGTTTCCTAAATTATAATATTTTCTGGTAACCAGCAACTGTAGGCAGCAATAAGGTAAACCAATTCAAAGCAAGAATGTTAACTGTCTCCAGCACAGGCTTTCCTTATGGTTTATATTTTATAAAGAATAAACAGGAGTGGTTTTGAAAACTGCAGGAGGAAAACTGAGCTCCTTTTAGTTTGTGGAAGATACTTGCCTATGGGTAATCTTTCTTACTGTGTTGAGCATAAATGCCATTCCAGTTTGAGCCAGGACGTTATCACAGCTCCTCAGTTTATGTCCTTTTACAGCCAGGCCTTTACAGTAAATTGACTGTAAATCAGGAAAAACCTCTCTCAGTGCACCAAATGGAAACTGTAAAACTCTTCATGAAGGAGTAAAATTCTTGAAAAGTAACTTTTAAATGGAAGGGGGATTTAGCAGTTTTAGGTCTCCATTAAAACTGTAGAAGTGCTCATGGATTGACAGTACCATGTTTAGAAAGCTGCCAAAGAGTTGCTCTTGGCAGAATTATACCTTGCAGGGTTTAAAGCCCACTAGGCCAGGAACTAGTCTGCATTTGTCATTACCTTGGGCTTTCTCGCAGTCAAATCCCTCAGTGATGCGTTTCATTTCCTTCATACTAATTTTCCAATTTCCTTTTTTTTTTTTTTGTCAAGTGAGAAGTAGTTTTGCAGCATCTCAGATGTAATTTCTACATGTATTCTGTGAATTGCCAACTTTAATTTCACTTGCCTGTCTCTTTGATGGAATTTTCCCTACACCACAATTGTTTTTATAATTCCAGATGGATAATTCTGAGCTAGATGGTAATACTTTGGGGAAGGCATGAGAAACAGGTAGTGTGCATAGTGAGAAGGGATTTGAAAAATGCTGTTGAGATTGGCAGGGAAACAGGAAAGCAGAATCTTGTGACAAGAAGTTTTTATGCCTTTAGTTTAGCTGTAATTTAAATACACAAATCTCTCTATGTTGCTTTTTTAATGTGATACAGTATAGCTAAAAGTACACCAGTGATGTGTACAAGAGGAAAAAAAAAATCCTGAGGGATATAAAGTCTTCCAAGTCTTCCCATTTTCCTAGATTCTTGTCATCTGTGCACTCCAGATTAAATTGGAATAATAAATAAAAAATCGACTGTATATCAGGGCAAAGGTTTCTTCTGTAGATCTGTCTTGTTAGCAATTGTTACCCTTCTCTGTGGAGATGCTTACTGGTTCCTGCTGATTCATTATGGCAGGAGTGGCTCGTTAACTCTTGCCAGAGAGATGAGTGACAAGTGTGGCTTTCTAGTGAAAAAGAGCAGAAGGGCTTAGCCTGACCTCAGTGCAGCCAGGGTAGATTTTGTTCAGAGCCGTGTGGGATGCTGATGTGGGAAGTAGATTTGGATTTTATCAAGCCAAAACTGTGGTTTTAAAAAAATATCTTCAAGCAGCTGCTCAAACATCCTGATCTAATGAGATCAGGGCAGAGAAGCTGCCGGTTCAGCTGGCATGGGAACAGGGCTTCCCACACCAGGAGAGGTTTGTCCTCCTCTTGGCAGCCTGCTTGATGGGGTTGTTTGACTCCCTATATCGAGGTGATTTATATGGGAGAGATCTATCACACAAAGCTGGCTGGTTGGAAAGCTGGTGGGCAGAGCAGGCACACAATTTGTAAGGTAAATTGTGACAACAGCTCCAGATTTTTTAGCTCAGTTGTAGTTACATAAATGTGTGTGTGTATTTTATAGCTATAGATAGTGTATATCTATATATAATAGTGTACATGTATGAAACCCACACTTCTCACTTCCAGTCTGCTGTTCCTTCCATGTGTTTTGTGACAGTTTTGTGCATGATGCACAGTGAGAATGTATTCTCAAAGGGTACAAAGAAACCTCTCAAGGCTGAATTTGTGTCTTGTCCTCATGCTTTGAAAAGAATTTTTCTGACAGCAAGAGGGAAGTTTCTGGTTCCCTTGGCTGTGTGAACATTGATTGGTTTTCCTGGTCTCATCAAGGTGCTTTTCAACTATTAAGTTTACTTTTTCAAGTGCCCACCTATACTCAAGCTTTCTGCTGTTTGTTGGTCTGTAACATACACTTGGAATGCTTCAATGGCTGAAATATTTTAAGTAACATTTGTAAGTCTGTGAAGTATAGGAGGTTTTCTTCCTGTCCTGTGAAGAAGGCCAAAGTCCCTTTCATGGACAGTCCTTTTTATAGATGGTCACTGTTAAAGTGTAAATGAAGTAAAGATTAAATCAAACCAAGATATTTGACTTGTCAAAGTTGTTGTTCCAAGTCTTGCTTATTGAGACAGCAAGTAGAGCAGCTGTTTATTTCAATGCTAAAATTGAATGTTTAAGTTTTAGCATAGCTTTCAGATGTCATGGCACATTCTGCTATGTTCTAGTAGTGTCTGAATAGGCAAGACTGACAGTGCAAAAACATTGGCTGTTGTTTCTCCTGTGCATAGGGAGAGAGAGAAAAACAGTTGCTTCAACACATGGCTACTACTATTGAAAAAAAATTCCATTAGCCCAGCAAATTGTCATGTTCCTCTCTTAATCTTTCCTTGATCTATTTAATGACAGAAGCTGCTATCAAAAAATAGGCTGTTTAGAGAATGTGATTCAGCCCTCAATACTCTGTGTGCTGTAACATCACCTAGGAGTTAGTTAAGGTTTCAATTAAAGTTCATGAAGAAGTATCTGTGTAGCTACATGTAAATACTCAATTAGCACTATGTTCAATGGTTTATTTCTCTTCTGAATACTACAGTATACTCTGAAAATGGCTCTTTTCCTTTAGCTTGTCTCCTGTTTCAGAGCACTTCTTGCACATGTGCACTTCCAGTTACAATAATTCATACATTTTGTACACAGTTTTAATCACTTGGAAGTCTTTTAATTATTGATAAGGAGAAATTCATTGATTTTCTCCAGTTGTTCAAACACCAGTCTGGCCTAATCCTGCCTCAGGCTTGAGGGGCACTGGGATGAACAGCAAATCCTTGAGCTAAACATTCATTTCATGGGATTTAAAGTGCATGGGGGAAGGTGGGGAGGAGAACACCTCCTCTGTTTTTTTCCTTCTGTGACCTTTTCTTTTAGCTTTTTCCATTTTCTCATATGCAAACACATATTTGAAAGGTGTAATTTTGTGATGACGAAAAGTAGTAAAAGTAGAGTAGCTTGAAAAAAAAAACCTTCAAGAGGTTATTGCTCAGTTTAATCTACACAATTTATGTGACTGCACAAGTGTTGAAGGTAGACCTGTGATGCAGCAAGCTTTGCTACTGAGATGAAGAAGTGGTGTACATAATAAGCAAACCTGTGAGTGTTCTAGCACATAAAAGTGCATAAAATAATGCAGGACATGTGTGCTGTGTTAATGCACGTGTGTGTGTGAGGTTTATCCTATGATTAGTGTCAGATTGTCCCTTTTGTGTGAAGAACTCTTTTCACTTAAGCCTTTGGCTCAGCTGCAGATCAGTGGTTTGATGCAATTTTGTCCCAGTTTATTTCTTTAATTGATTTGATCCTCCTTTTTCTTTACTTACAACCCTAATTACTAAAACCTGGCACACATCCACCCTACAGGAATCAAATAATTTATCAGTTTAGTTTTGTTTCACCTCAGACTCCCTCATGTTGTATTACCATATGAAGTCTCTTCTATGACCTCTGAATCCAAGCTAAAGCAGTTATAAAAGAAGAGGAGGCAGGGTTGTGGTGTGTGCATAAAACTGAGCAAACAGAAGCAAAAAATCTTCACAATTTATTAATTTCAAAATATGTAATTTGATGTTGTCCTCAGTGCTTTTCTGGAAATCAGCTTCTGACCTTTACTCCATTTTTTCCATAATTTTTTTAGCCCTTGAATAGACCCTTTTCAACTGCTCAGCATCCCTGATCTTGGTGACTTAATTCCCAAAATGATATAAGCATTTCAGAAAGCATCCGTGAATACAAGAAGCTCAAAGTGGCAAGTATCAGTCCCTCAGTCATGCACAGGAAGACAGTATCCATCTTCTCTGAAGAGAAATAGTGTTTTTCACTGCTGCCACTAAAGGGAAGCCTCCTCTGGGACCTTGTTAGATGCTTTCATGTGAGGACCATTTGACCCACTTCTGACTAGTGAGCAGGCTTAGAAAGCAGTGGTTGTTGGGGGTATGCCTTTGGCTGGTCTCCTCCTCCTCTTTGCAGGGAGAGAAAACCCTCAGTGGAATATATTAGGGATAATAACGGGGTAAAAATGTCAGTGAAAGAAAGGTGACGGATGGAAGTCCTAGTCAAAAATAATAATAATAATAGTAATAATAATATCGATCTTCAAAAGGTGTCTCAATTTAAAAAGCATCAAAATAACATCAGCTGCCCTTTTACAAACAAATCTAAAAAGAATACTGTCAAACTAATATTTGTTTTTAATAAATAGTATTAGTTGCTGAATGTCACTCAATGTGGACTTTTAAATTAAGCCCAAGTTTTCATTTAACGTGATGAAACCATTTTAGTGAAATGGAAACATACCTTGGCTGGCAGAAAATGGATTGCTTTTTGACTGCTTGTAACCAGCAAAGAAGGAAGGAAGAGGACTGCTAATGAAAGGTGTATCTTTAAGCTATCTGGAAAAAAGGTGGTTTAAAAAAAAGTTTTATGGTAAGGAAACTATCAGCAAAATAATCCAAAATATATACATGTAATAGATCCATTTTATCTCATCTCTAAGACAAAAAAAAAAAAAAAAAAAAAAAAAAAAAAAAAAAAGGCAAACAAAACTTTCAGCCATAATGCTGTTTCTTAGACAAAAACAAAATACCTGTTACTTTTCCATCTTTCCTTTGCTAAATAGAGTAATTTTGTTGTTTATCAATAAGATAAAGCATTCATTGTAAGGCAGCCAGTTTGAAACTGGAAATATCTGATTTCTTTTAATATATTGACGATCTACAGAGACTTTTAAGTTTTTTGTATGCCAAAGCAGGCCTGCATGCAGGTATAAATTGGATAGGTCTGGATTAGGAGATTATTGCATTTGTGTCCCTGGGAAAGCTAGTTTTGATCTATGAATTTCTCCCCAGTCACACCTCAATATGCAAGACTGAATCTACTGTGGTACATGTGGAAGAGATCAGAAATAAGTAACTTTTGAAAAAATGATTAATGTTAAGCCATATATTACTACATGAAATATGGAATATCCTTCTTTCCTGCCACTGGGGTTCCTCATAAATAATCTGTCTGACTCTGTACAGAACAAAGTAATCACTATAGCAAGAGAGACGCCAGAGAAACCAATTAAATTGTTGTGGCAAGTAGAAAACAAAAAAGAGGGAACACTCTTTACAAACCAGAAAATTTCTGCTCTTGCTTTGTACTTGGAAGTCCACTTAAGCATTGGATCTTTAGAGGTTTTTTTGTTTTATTAGAGGTTTTATTTTGTTTATATCTTCAAAAAGAAACTGGAGACTAGCAGATGAATGTCTGAAAAAAAAAAAAAAAAATTCTTCCCTAGCACGTCTTTTGAATGCTTGTCAGTACCTTTCAAGTGAGGCAGTGACTGAGAAACTGACCCAAAGGGGTAAAGCCAGAATACAGAGGCAGTGTTAGGCCTGAGGAATCCAACAGGATGTGAGATGAAGACATCTGTAGCTGAATAAAGACGCCGCCTTTAGGAGATTATCCTGAAAATGATTGCAGCTGCCACCAGAGAGCTGAAGAGCCAGATGCTGCCGTGGCCTCCGGGGAACCTGCTCCCTGTGATGAGTTGTCGGAGACAGGAGGGTTGGAGGAACAGGCATCCTTCTCCAGATCTTGCAATAAAAAATCACACTGTGACAGCTCTACCCTTAGCCTTTGTCACCAGTAAGGGAAAATTCGCTATAGGCTTCTTGCCATCAATTATCTCTCTTTTTTTTTTTTCCTTTTTTTTTTTTTTTTTTTTTATCTCTCTTTTTTTTTTTCCTTTTTTTTTTTTTTTTTTTGGCATTTAGAGATGTGACTAGTGGGAAATGACTATGATGGTACTTTGCATGGATGGTAAAAGCTCTTTAAATAGACTTTGAACCGAAAATGTATGTTGATCCATGAAGTCTTAGGATTTTGTTAATTGTATATTTCATGTCTTTGGAAGTGAAGTAGCAACACTTTTATAATAGAGGTGGCATCTCATGGCAGAAAAAAAAGAATTTTTTTTGTTTCATTAATTAAGTTCAGTGCTGTTCACTTTAAATACCAGAATGATGTGTGAAGCTGGATGTGCTCTGTGAAACACTAGAAATAAGACCAGGTGAAGCTGAAGAAGCTCTTCAGCAGTTTTAGAAATGGAGAAGTCAAAGGAGCTTTCCCCAGTCAGGAACAATCTGCTGAGATGCAAGTTAGGACAAGTTCATGTTTGCTCCAACAAGGTTTTGGTCAAGTTTTCAAGTGAAGTTTTGTTTGGTTGTTTTACCTCTGCACATCTCTCACACTTATCCTTTCATTTTGAGTGCCACAAATAGTATGGTAGCAAGTTAGCCCAATCAATTCATTAACATTCCAGAAATAGTCCAAAAATTATTGCTACTGTGAAGAAACTGATTTTTTTTTTATTACTTCCTCAAATCTTTGAAGAAAATGTATGTATGGCAGTCTTTGCCTTTGTGTAAATATCTATTTCATCTCTTTACTAGCTAACACTAAGAAACTGTAGTTTGATGTTTGTCTATTAGAGCAAGTAGCAGAGTATTGAATTTACTGCCTCTAAAGCAGTTTGACCTCCTTTTGTTTTTTTTAGTGCTAAGTCTTTAAAAATGAAGAAACAAAAATCCAAACACCCAGAGCTGCCAAGAAAATCTTGAAAATGTGAACTCAAAGGCATAGAAAAGACAAAGTTTTATTGATTCTTATCTTTGTCATGTATGGAACTTTTAGACATAATTTTCAAACAAATTCTTTAGCAGGAGTTATATGATTTTTAGAATGTTTACATTGACAGTGAAATGCTGGTTGGTAAAGAGTATTTTCTTACCAGCTCATATAACCAGAATGTTCATTATAGTTTCAACTATACTTACCAAGACTGACTTTCCACCTCAGTAGTAAATCGTTTTTGGTCATGAGAATGGCAATGGCAAAAGTCTAAGCATCCTATTTTTATCCCAATTATTTGATTAGCATAAGGAATCTTTCTCATAAACTGACAAAACTTTTGTTCCTATATGTATATTTATTTTTCAGATCTGTGTGTTTGTAGGTAGTTACATTTATTTCCTCATTGCTGTGTAGGTAAGTTCCCATGTGAATGGCTTCTAAAATGATTCAACCTACCTTAAAAAATTTGGACACCACGGTACCTTTTGTCAGCTATACATAACTGGGGAGCTTAGAGCCAACAAGTTTGAATTAGTGCTTTCAGATTTATACCAGCATTTTTTTTTTTAATTGTAGAGCAACTGAAAGGAGTTCAATGATAATACCATTTAGAAATTCCAAAGGATACCAACATTATTCAGGCCTGTAGTCTGATTTTAAAGTACTTTTTATTAAAGGTAAGCTTTATAAATTCATAAGAAGTGCTACTAATCAGTTTTTTTTCTTCTTCTTTTGTCATTTGTCCACCCTCTATTTATATTGCGATCAAACCTTGATTCTGGCGTTACTAATTCTCTCTCTATTATTGTGTTCACATCAATTATTTTAACACACAGGCACTTAATTATGCTCTAAGTAACTCTCTGCTCTCTTGTTCAACTCACTCAGCATGTTGAGCTCCAGATTTTGATATCTATCTCAGAGTTCACCACATGCCATGTGTCTCCTAGACAGAGTGTGTAGAAGGTAACCCATATGTCAGATAATAACGTGGCCATCCTGTCCTGTTGACCTCAGCCTTTGACCCCATGAGGGATAGATTGCTGTCCTGCACAGTCACAGTTGCTAAAGTGTTCTGTCCACTGCCTATTAGGATGGATGTCCTGAATTTTCCAACATATACAAGATACTTTAGCCAATCAGCAGTAGGCAATAGTGCCATTTGTCTTCATCTTGCCAACTTCATTTCATGTTGTGAGGGAAACAAGGGAAAGGGAGGTGCTTTTCTGGTGAAAGCCATGTTGTAATGCTGTGGGAATAATACGAGGATTTTCTTTTCTGTTGTATGAATAATGAGTAATTAGTAATTATTTCAACATAATGATGGCAGATCTCAACCATCAAGCTTTAAAGGGATGAAAACAAGAAACAGGTTTATGTGTTAATCATATTCACCTAAATGTAGCCTTGAACTTGTAAATGGGAAAATTGTAACTCAGTGTTATTTTTATACAATTTGAAAGAGGGTGCAGGTTTTTTATGTGTTACAGTTTTTTCATAACATTGATGTTAATTGCATAGATTGTATTTGTTGAGGGGTACACAAATTTGAACTTGGTCATTTCTGAGTTGATATACGTAGCAATAGTTAGCTTGGAAGAAAGTATTTCTGTGTATTTTCAGCAGGCTGATTTTATTAGACATTTTGGAAGAGGACATATAGTATTTAACTATTCAGACAAAAGAGTTACCTAACTCTCAAGTGAAAATATCTGTGGAAGCATTCTATATAATGATGCTGGCCCTAAATTTTTTTATAATTATCCTGACATCTATCCCAAAAGGAAATGAGATGATAATGCAGTTCACCTGTAAATGCAATAAGAACTGAATAGTTTTTAGCAGATTTTTGTCCACGGCCTTGTGCTTTATAAGCTTCTGCATGAACTTGAAGAGCAGTTTTGAAAAGACTACTGCAGCATGGAGTATTTGAGCTGAGAGAACTCTGAATTTGCTTTGATTAGATTCTATCATTGAAGAAAACTACAAAGAGCAGATGAAGGCAACATTTTAAACTACAGCGAGTTTCCTGCCATTTTTGAACATCTGTTCTCTGTTTTCTGGGTTTCAAATTTGTTTAATTCACGTGTGTTTCATGGCTAATTACTGGCAAAGTATGCCAATGCTGTCTTGAGGCAATTCTGGACTCTGGAGTTCCTTTTCTATGTAGTGTGAAGTCTTTGTCTTGCCACCAGCTATTGCATTATAGGACTGTCCATATCAGAGCTGCCAAAAAATAACGTGGCCTTGTTTTCTGTCAATTTAATGTGTTTTAAACCTAAACTCTTCTCAGCCTTGGCTGTGTCCTTTAGGCCTTGGTTTGTCTGTGGGATGCTCCATTAGGAGACCCTGTGAGAGCCTGGGTGACTTTTTGGCAGCCGAGTCTGCCCGGTGACTCTCCCGTGAGTCAGCAATCGCTCACGAGTGCTTGCATCAGAAACTGATAGCTCTCATAAACACGTGGGCATCTGACCTGTATTGATCTCTAGAAAGACATTATTGACCAAAGATAAAAATGTTGTCTCTGTGGAGGGATGTGCAAGTAAAATCTTGGCACAGACGCAACACGCAGCTAATCTCTGTATAGATAAGCTGTGTACACTGCTGTGCAACTGTAATCTTTTTGATATCTGTCCCCACCCCCTCTCCAGCATTCTTAAGCAATGATTTAGATCAGTTTCTGGGGACAGCACTAAGTGGTATGGAATCAATGCTAGGAAGTCAGGGCAGAACTGGAAAACCTCTGTTGGTTTGCTCCCCATCTCATTACCTGTGAAAGATTGTTCCCTATTGTATATTTTCTAGTGATTTGTCCATTCTGCTCTTAAAAGTTTCAGGGCCTGGGTTTCTACTGCATCCCTTGAGAGACTGGTCTAATGTATCTTCCTGTCAGGAATTTTGATCGGTCTTCTTTCTTCCTCTTAAGATTCTTTTTTTCTTTCCTTTTTTTTTTTTTCTTATCCCTTGTTACCCTTAGTTGTATTCTATTAAATTAAATTATGGTTTGAACATGCTTTATAATGAATAGTTGAGCTTTTCTTTTACAGAATATACATAGAAATTTATTTGTATTTGCAGCTTCTAAAACAGGATTTTAAAAATATTTTTTAAATTATTTTAAAGGTACCAAATAATATTTGGCTTCTTATTTATCAAGATTATCAAGTTTAACAGTATGAGTTTTCCCTAAAAGTAGTTAAGAAAATAATGTAGGTTTGTTAGTGGTGTCCCAGCACAAGAGTACAAAGAGGATTTATAACTATCCGGATTTGACTCTTGAGACATCTTGGTGTAACACAAACTGTTTTAGACTTTCTGTTGCCATTTCTTCAAATGCATATCTAACTTCTTGTCTATTAAGGTGGTTTAGGTGGTTTTTCACCCTTATGCCTACTTATTTTAAATTATATCCCCTGCAGCATGTTATTCACTATTAAAACTGATTTTTTCCCCTTGTATTTCAAGGAAACACTCACTGTTTGTATTATTTCTTCTACCCTAAGGGACTAAGCCAAATGTTCAAAGAATTTTGGATTTCTGTGTATTCCCTTTGAATTTGCTGTTAAAGAAATTAGAAAAAATATAAGTCTTATTGTTGAATAAGTGAAGTTGTTAATGGAGAGGCATTTAAAATGCATGTGTAATAATTCAGGCACTAGAAAGTTAAGGTTTTGCAAAGTATTTCTAGCAACATAAAAGTGGTTCTATTTATTCTTAACTTAGTTACCAACTTAGAGTAATCAGTAAGCAAGCCCTTTTGTTTACTGTCATAAAAGAAACCCTCTTTTGGTCTTCAGGATGTGTGAGTTTAGTTGTTATAAAGTTGTTAAAATTGATCAGCAGGACTTAGATTTCCATTTCTCTTATTTCATCCATTTATATTTATAAAATGGGATATATATATATTTTTTATATATATATAGTGGTAGTAGTATTACCCAGTCAGTAATGTTAGGGGATTTTTTTACTGCAGAAACCAATTTGAAGCCATATATCTCCATAGTATTGGCTGGATATTTCCTACTGCAAATCCCATCCATGCTCCAAAAATCCATTATTGAATACACATTTCAAATAGTTTCTAATCTCAGCAGTGCAGGTTTCGCATCAGTTAACAGCCAGGAAAACAAAATTCCAACAGACATGAAGTTGTTTGTGCAAATGATACATATTTAAATATTATATCTGCTTTCCAGAAAAGAAAATATAAGATCTGACTTCCCTAAACCTAATTTAGTATAAAGGAAGAACTGGCCAAAATAATTGTCTAGTTATATACCTCTGTAGTTGATATTCTACCACTTAAATATTTCTTTGAACCTACTTATACTTCTTTTCTAGCTCTTGCTGTAGGAGAGAAGGGCCCTGTGGCCAATGAGGTGATGGAAAATCCATGCTTGGATGCCTTGGACCACTCACTGGCACAGAGAAAATGTATTTCCAATGGTGTATCATGTAAACATTATCTGCTGGAGGAACAATCCTAATTGCACATAGAGGAGTAATTTGTGTTTCGATCACAGATACAAATTATGCTTTCCTTACAAGCCAAGATACTGGCAAAGTAAGAACATTTGTAAAGATTGAAGGCAAAGTAACAAAACGCACAGTATCTGCCCCATCTTGCCAATATCATTTTTATCCAAGTCTTTTACAACACATAATTTGTACAAAAATAGCTCACTTTAGGAAAAAAAAAAAAAAAAGAAAAAAAAAAGAGAGCACCTGGAGGGATGTATCTACTATTTATACTCACTTTTGTTTATTTTCTCCTAATTTTCTGTCATTAAATAGAAAAGTGCCTCCTATCAAAGTGCGACCAGAATACCAAAAGCTGAAACACACAATAAAGGTTCCATGTCTTTGAAACCTTTGACTTCAGTGGGAGTAAAAGAGACCATGAAGCCTTAATTTTAATTCACTAGAGGCTTATAAAAGGCATTCAGATTTTCAATGACTTGATTCAATTTGCTAGTGCAATTTGGTATTTTGGTTCTGACCGTTTCTGCACGTGTGTGTGATCAAAGTGAGGTCTTAATTTCTCTGGCTCTCTTAATGTGCATACCCTGTACATATCCATGTCACTGACTGTACAGGGTAGAGAATCTGACTCGTTGTGCTAAAGTTAGTCCAAGTTTCATACTTAAAGGTGAATTTCTATCCTTTGGCTAATGAAAACCACTTTTTTCCCCCTCTGTGAATTTCCTTTTTTTAATTTCCTTTTTTTTTTTTTTTTTTTTTTTTTTTTTGACTCCAAGCTGATCCTTTCCAAATGTCATTGTGCTATGTGAAGATCTTGGATTCATTAAAAATGTTCCGTTGAGAACTGGTAGATATTTTACAAATGTTCCACTTGTTTCCAGGTGACTGGGAAACCCAGGCAGGCAGCTTATCAGTCAGCTTTTTGTAAAACAGTCAGCCAGATGGTTTTTAGTAAAACAGTGATTTAAATAGTTGAGGGCTTGTTGGATTTCTTTTCTTTTCCTTCCCCTATGTTAAAGTATTTTCACTCAAATAGTAAAGCAGAGCATGGGGCAAGAGAAGGAAAATAATGGTAAACAAACTCCTTGGTCTATCTGAAAATACAATTGAATATTTAAGATGTGCTCTTATTGTTGGTTTATGCATATGCTGAATTACCAAGCATTTTATTTTCTTACCAATGCCGCATTTTGCAAATAGTAGTTGACCCACAAAATGCACAGCTCTACTTGTCTTAGAAAAGATTAGAACTGCAAAGAGGTTTCTGCCAAAGCAGTTACCTCAATTCTCTGCAAGAGCACAAAAAATGCCGGTGTGTTCAATTTAGGAAACACTTTATTTCTCCAAATCCACGTAGTGAGATCATTAGTTTGTCTTTCATTTGTGCAAATGACCCTCCGGTGGCATATGGGCATCATTGTGTGGCACTGGGTCAGTTTTCCTGCCAAAGGAAAACATTCAGCAGCTAAAACACCGCCTTCCATAGCTGCAGTGCCCTCAGGGTGCTTTGAGAGATTTCACATTGAAGTATTTTCTTAGCCCCTCCCTGCTGAGTGTGTGAGAGCTGATGAGATCACAGCTTGATATCAGATAACTGCAGGCCAAATATTCTCTAAGAAGATAAATAACCCAGCTATATAGGTCGCTGGAAGAAAGCCCGGCTTCTCTAAATCCGGTGAAGGCAAGGTTTCACCTTATAGGTATGTAAGTAATCAATTCACTGTCAAGGTCTATCATTAACTAAACAAAAAAAGAAAAAAAGTTTGCTTTATTTGAAAAGGTACGTCGTTTTCCCTGCTTGCTGGTGAAACTTTGCTTCATCATTTCCAAACAAGTTTTTAATGTGTGAAAAGTAGATTATAATTAAGCTTGGTAATTAGTCAAATAATAAATATTCAGAGAGCAGACCATCATAAAAGCCTGATTAGCCTGTGCATGAATATATATGCATAAGCAGCCCTTCTGTCCTTTTATACAGAATAGGATACTTGCACTGAGATTTACAGAATCTGAAAAATTGTTACATTTTTTGACACTTGAGAGAACAAACCAAAGCACAGAGGGAAAATAAAATATTTTAGAAAGATATGTATGGTGCTTTTAACATATAGATTGAAAACATCTTGAGGTTGTCATTTGAAGAAAGCAAAACCTTCCACTGTGTTAATTTACAATAGAAAGGCAAGGTCTTTATTTCCATTCACCGCATGTCTCACAATATTAATTCTTTAAAGACTCTTATTTGTGGTTTGGTTATAAAATCAATTACAGTAGGACACCCTGTATGAATAGATTCAACTTTTTTTGCCTTCCACTGTTGTCTCTGACTACCAAGCACAAATGTTTCTGAAGTCTGGAAAGTCCCTTAGAGCAATTATAGATTAAATATATTTTTAAACCAACCAGTAAAAGCAATGGTTTGAGCCTTTATCTCAGTATTAGCCTTCTACAAAAGTGAAGGGACCTGTCAAACAGCCTCTGACAAACTTGTATTATACATCCAATTTTTTTTTTATTTGAAAATTTTCCAAAACCTTTCCAGTCAAGTAGGCAGTTACAAATCTTTGCTCAGAGAACGAGGTGACACCTCAGGTGAAATGAAGCAGTAATCTGGAATAGGCACCAGTCACCAGTGAAATTACACTGTCCTGACCTCAATGGCAGCTTTTCATCCGTGCAAAGAAAGCGAGATCCCAGGGAAAGTTCTCAGTTCTGCAGCCACCTCCAATGAGTAGCAAGCGCTCTGTGAGCATTTCCAAACAAGCCCTGTGCATTTCCTTGCCACTGTAAGCCTTAAATGAAGCAGTAAATAAAAAAGGAATTAGGAAAACTCTCTGGGATGTCTCTTAAGCTAGGACAAACTTGGATGTTAGTTAAGGATGCAGATATCGTAAAATGCTGTGTAGAAAAATGGCCATGACAGAAGTAGTTCTACAGAAACTTGTTTTGTTTTGTTTTTTTTTTTTAATGCCTTTCTGTACTTTAGGTTACATAAAATTCTTACATTAAAAACTTTGCAGTAAAAATAGGGTCTCAGGTCCTGAACTTTAAAGATGAATTAAGACCTCAGTGGATGCATTTGATTTAAAATACCAGAGTTTTGACATAAATATTTCCTATTCCATTTTGCTGCACTATAATTTGTTGCCAAGGTTTGTTTTGATCAGTTTATGTCTTACATTAAATCAAGGTTACATTCCTAAAGAAACATATTCTTAATTTTTCTAAGAGCTTCAGGTCAGGGGAGCTTTGGAAACTCATGCTCTGTTTTGCTTTTATTAATAAAACACAGAACAACTGAAAAGATGTATTTTTAATTAGTTTCTCTTCCAGCAGACAGAGCAATAGGACATGGCAGAGAACTTTCTTCCTTGGTTTGACTGTTAAATTTTATTCAGATTCTGTAATCACTTTGTGCTTATATTTGTACAAAATTCGACTCCCCAGTAATTTTCAAGGCCTGCCAAGATGAGAATGGATAAAACAAAAAAAGAAAGCAGAGTCTGAGTAATGAAGAGTGAATGGGGCAAGTAACAAGGCAACCTTGTGATCTATTTTTAAAATAGATATTATATTCTGTCTGCTTTATTGTTGCTCCCCCTCTGCTCCCAGTTTGCCTGTGCTCTGAGCAGGGATGCTTGTGGGAGGGGATTACCTCTCACAATGGAGGAGCACAATGGTATCTCTAGAACTGAGCAAGAATCCTTTTTTTTTTTTTTTTTTTTTTTTTTGTATTTTTCTCCTTCCATTCATGTTACCAAAGGCTGGGGCTTTTCTTCTGCTGCTGCTTCATGATTGATGTTGTCATAACCCAAGTTAAATGCTGATGCTTTGACAGTCGGCTGATAAAGAATGTGCCTCTAAAACTGCTAGGCTGCCTTTGTGGAGCACACACAAAAACTGTACACTATCTAGTTAGCATTGCTAATCAATACGTAATGCATATCCTTCCGCTAATCTTTTTGAGCAATTAAAGCAAATTCAAAAGAGAGATTATCATGTGTAAACAATGACGGCTTAGATATCTTGCCTACTGGCCTAAGGTCTCGCCACAGATCCTGCCGAGTTTACCTTCTGTATCAGTAGTTAATTAAGGTGAAACATGAGGTAATTAGGGCTAATCCCAGTGCTATCCTGCTGGCCTATTGCCTCTCAGGCCATGCCCTAAACCAAAGCATTTTCACAGCTTGTGAAATGTTGCCATTTTCAGGGCAGATTTTAAAAATTGATGCCCATGTTTATTGCAGACAGTGTTCCTAATCCTTAAGGGAGCTACACTGAATACGGTCCAAGTGGAAAAAGGGAAAGGATGGCTTCATTTATTTTTCTATGGGTTTGAAAACTGCACTGTTGATACAACTTTACACTAGGACATTCCTTGTAATTGACAAGGGATTAGGGGGATTAAATTTGTACTCTACGCTTGTTTCCAACTGCTTGTGTGAAGCTTCTTTTTTTCCTTTTAATGCCTTACATTTGTCAACAGAGAAGAGGGATGTACACTCATGGAAGATGAGTTCGTGCACAGACATGCCCGTGTGATATAAATTAAAAGATGTATGGTCGTACCTGGAAGAGCTGCCTCAGAAAAACATGGCTTTGTTTGCCTCAGAAAAAAGAACAGACTTTTCCTCAGAAACAGTTTGGCCTTCATGATGCAGTAAGGAGGCTCTGCTGAGTTATGTCTGATCTCTATCCTTCAGGATACATTTTCTCTTTGCATAAGGAATATTTCAGATGCTCAAGACTATTTTATTATTGAAAGAATGGGTTTAACTGCTCATTAGATATATATGTAACTGCACAGAAAGGCTCACCTTTTTAATAGGAAATACAACAGATTTATTTTAACCAATAATAAAGTAAGTATTCATCCCAGAAGGCATTTTATTAGGCTTTTAAATTTTTAGCTTTGTTGTATGATCTTGAATCATGTATCAAATAAAATTACTTAGGTTTTCTAATTAGCTGTTAGTATGAATACATTGTCAACCAATGACCCTTGTTCCTTTTGTACTTCCTGAACCTGATCCAGTGCTTCTGATTGGTATCTTATGCCAGGGAGGAGTTTAGACCTCTCCTTGAGTCATGTTCAAATAGGCTTGGTTCCATACAACTCCTAGAGTAAAAAAAAAAAAAAGTTTAAGAAGAATAGGAAGAGGTAGTCAAAATGTAACAGTCAGAATTTACAAAATGATTTTTTTTGCTCTCAGTTGACATATGTTTTGTTAATTGTAAAACTGACATAGGTGGTGATGATTTCACTTTGGTAATTCATCTCTGCTTTTCCAGGAATAGTATTTTGTTCAACTCTGCCATAAAGTTTCAAGTCTCTGATAAAGTGTTTTAATGAGCCAAAGAGCTGCCCCTCTTAGACTCTGTATTTACAACTTGTTTGTTTTGTTCTTAGTACTGCCTGCCTCAGTTTTCAGAAGCCAGGGAAACTGAGACTGACAGTGTTCAATTTGATATCACTTCCCTGCCTGCTGGCCTTTTTTAATTGCCAGACAGTGGATAGATACATTTCCTTAATTCCTCAGCATGCTTTTTTGGTTTGTTTTTCTCTAGTTGCAATCTTTATTGTTCTGAGTGTTATAATCGTTATGGTTTTTAAGGATAGGTGTTAAAATCACAGGCCTAAGACGAAAAGTTTGTCCCTTAGATTTATTGCTTTTTAGACATTTAATATGCTTTTCACTTGATTTCAGCTTCTAAAGCTGGAGGAGGGTCTTTTCTGTCTGCATAAATGCAAAGAGGATTTGCAGCATGACATTTAGAAGTATATTGTATGAGGTTTGCTATTGATCCCTCTGGTGGGGATGAGTGCTCAGAGGGAATAAATGGGCTGCTTTTATGAGGCTCTCTGTCATCATGGATTTAGCTGTTTCATTTGCAGATTCCTGTAAATGTTTGCCTGATTTATGGCCAGTAATTTTCAACAGAGAAGGAATCGACGTGTCGTCAGCAAATGATTGCGAGTTGTTAATACTTTCAAGTGGCATCTGAAAATGTTCATGCTCTTGCATTGATCCAGACTACTTCCCCCTTTACAGCTCCAAATGTTTTAGTGTTTTGTTAATATCGCATATATGAGGCTTGGGATGCGTTTCATTAGTGGGGTGTGGGAAAGTGTTAAAAGAATCAATCATAATTCAGATTCATTGTGTCAAGCAAAGTTTAAGCAAAAAAGGAGGAGACTCAACTTCAGCATGCAGTAGTTCCACCTGGTAGCCTATGGGCGCAATACCGTCACAAGGGAGACACAATGACCACCACGGAGTCGAAGCAGGAAAAGAGGAAGTTCCATTTTTCTTTCAGTTTATATAGATTTCTAGAGAAGAGACCACATTGGAAGACTGAGGTTCAACCTCTTCAATTCCACTGGTCTTAGAAAGTGTCCATCAATTGTTCTTCCTACAGAAAGGAATGTAAACAAGATAAAGAATTCTGAAAACATTGCTTTGTTTACATGAAAGTATGTGAGAAAGTTCTGACTCCAAAACTAGAAGGCTGGAAAGCAAGGCGACAGTAGCCTGAAATTATTTTTGTGGTATTTCTCTGAGAGTTGCTGGAGGTACTGTCCTGTGCCTGTGTTATCCTAGTGTGAAAATACCAGCTTTCAGTCTTTACACTTACAGTGAGATTTTTTTCTTCAGGGAGTTATTGATATAAATGTGATGGTATTAATTTATTTGTTTAGTCTACTAGTGCTGGTAATGCCACAGTAGTTGTTAGGCAGGTGATTTTATTGTTCATTTTTTTCTGTATATGCAATGCTAGTAAACTGGTGATTGTGCTAATGATATGGTTGCTAGCTACACAAAGAAAAGTGGACGTGATTTATTTTTTTTTGGCTGGGCTATATCTGCTTGGTGTAGCTGTTCATTCCCAAAAAATCTGAAGTCCAAGGTAAATGTACTTTACACTGTGTGCTCACAGAAGTGCCAACTGCTTAGCTTGCTGTAATACAGAGCTGTAATACTCTTTCTTATTTTGTATAATCTCTAGGGTCTCTGATACCCATGCAGAGCAGTGGAGTACTTTAATATTAAAATTGAGATATCAAGTACAAAAAGACTTTATGGAAATCTGGCTGAAATTGTGAATGGGTGCTACAGTAACAAATAACAACAAAAGGCATCTGTTTCTGTAGGAAGTCCTACACTGGCCTCAATGTGTGCATACATATTTAAATTGGAAGTTCTTGCCCTGCTTCCAGAATAAAAGATTCACGTCCCTTTTTGTCGTTATCATTGAATATGCATGTAGTAATACAGGAATTAATTGCTCTGAGAACAACTGTTAGAGATGTATACACCAGGTGAATCACAGTTTTTTCTATAAGTAGAGTTGTTCCCAAACTTGGCGGTACTGTTTGTGGTAACATTTATTTTTAATATCAAAATAAGATAAAGAGAAATCAGATTACTCAGGTAGTCTTTCACTTCCAGGTTTTCTGCTTAAATCCAATTCAGCATCAACGTCATTACAAAACAAAGCCTTCAGGAAGTAGGATCTGTCCTCTTGCTGGAACACAAGGGTGCACAAACTTTTTCTGAACCGTGATGTAGTCACCAATTCTGTGAGGATCCCAGGAGGGGTCATAGAACAAATAACAAGGAAACAGGGAGGTAGGCTTTCATTTCCTGAATTAGTTAAGGCATCCAAATCAGACTTAGTTGTGGTTTTTGGAGGCATCACATTATCTGAGACTTGTAGATGTTAATATTCTTACAGTTTTTCATGAGCAGAAAACCGACCTTCTTTTTGCAGCCAAACCAGCTTTTCGTTCTGCTTTGTATGGCCAGTTTCGATCACCCTTTATTTTGTCTCAGAAATAATAGTCTCACGAGGAACATCAGTAGGTGGAATTATGTCTGGCAACCAAGTGATAGTAAAGAGGAATTTTTGTTGTAAATTTGAAGGAAAATGTATCTTGTTTACTCTTCTGTTTAAGTATTCCTCTTGTATAGGCAGTGCTCCTGTGGAGATATCACTTAATTAGTCAGAAATTTGCTGCGTGTTGCCTTTATTATTCCTCACCGTGAGTGCTCCACCTCATTCTCACCACCAGCCTTCAGCAAAATAACCCCCCTAGAAAGATGAGCTGCAGGAAGCAAAGGAGAAGATTATTCATTATTAGCAATTGCTATACAGAAAAAATGTGGTCTCTTTCAAGCCAGCCAGCTGCCTCATACATTAGGAACTCTGTTTAAGAGTATTTTAACCTGTCTTTAAAAAAATTAACAAGAACATTAAATTTTCAGAATAAACATAGAGCTGGTTGCTAAGCAGATGAAATTGTTATCAAAGTCTGTGCATTTCTTTAACAAGGTATTCCTTCCATACGTATTATAAAAATGCTGTAGGAGAATACATGCATTCATTCCCAAACAGTGACCCTTCAAACACTTTTCAAGAAGTTAGTGTCTTTTTTTCTGCTTTATTAATAGGGATCCTGGAACACTGGTACATAAGTCTTTCCAGTGCCCAGTTAGCAGGTGATCTTGTAGAAACAAGTTAACGTCCAAAGTTCTTCATTCACAGTCTACCCACATCCTCCTGTTACGCACAAAACGATAACATATATTAGTAATATTTTATACTTACCAGCTACTGGAGGATCTCAAAGTTTTTTGATATTGTTAATGAAAAATGGCTCACAGTGCTCCTGACAAAATTTCCATACTAGTTTGTGAATCTGGATGGACAGTGGAATTCTTTTTCCAGATCATTGGATCATAAAATCCTTTAGGTTGGAAAAGACCTTTAAGATCGAGTCCAACCACATCCCCAGCTCCCTCAGCTGCTCCTTACCAGCCTTGTGCTCCAGACTCTTCTCCAGCTCCATTGCCTTTCTCTGGACATGCTCATGGTTCCATGCTCTAGCCTTTCTTGCAGCGAGGAGCTCAGAAATGAGCACAGGATTCGAGGTGTGGCCTCAGCAGTGACGAATACAGGGGGGGACAATCATTGTCCTGGTCCTGCTGCCATACCACTGCTGATCCAGGCCAGGTGCCACTGGTTTGTTGGCCACTGGCTGGCTCAAGTTCAGCTGCTGTCAGCCAGCATTCCCAGGTCCTTTCCAGCTGGGCAGGTTTCCAGCCACTCTGCCCCAGCCTGCAGAGCTGTGTGGGGTTCTTGCACCCAAGGGCAAGACCCAGCACTTGGCCTTGTTGAATCTCAGCCCATTGACCTCAGCCCATGGATCCAGATTCCCTCTGCAGAGCCTCCCTGCCCTCACACAGCCAGGTACAGCATTTCCTTCTTGCCTGCTGGGAAAGTAAATGAAAGAGTGGTAATTCCCAAAACAACTTATCTTCTTGTTTCTTTTTCAATATCTCTCACAGTCTTGATTATCTGAAGATGCTTTAATTTTCAGAGCCATATATGTATCTGTACTATGACAGGGATTTTATTAATGCCTGATGAAAATATAAAAAAGGAGCGTAATTAAGCTGTGCTGAGTTGTAGCTGATATGAGAATCTTATGTTTATATTCTCTCTAATTAAGGTTCTGGCTTTGCTCTTACTCATAATTTCTGCTAATATATGAAATGAATCTTGTGCTACTTAACCTTAAAAATGGTAGACAAAAGTTCAGTTTTATTAAATTTATATATTCTTTTTAGTTGTTCAGTGAGGATGGGAGTATTTTCTTGGTGGACTGAATGCATCAGTGATGTTTTAAAAAATTATTGTCATATATGACTTTGAAAACACCAAATCTGAGAGAAAAGGGAATGAATGTATGAGTGCTCGGGGGTGAATGATTCAGCTGTACTGCTAACACATGTATTTGAAGGTAACAGAGCCTGTTGACATCCTGCCTATCCTGGGCAATCACTGTCATCATGGACAGAAAATAAAACAAGCCAGTGTTTCAACCAGTATTTTTCAACCCTACCACAGAAAGCTTTCAGTTCTGCAATACCTGGAGTTATGTTCCTTTTAGTAACTAGGTAGTAATGATTTTGGTAGCAATTTGTGATGATTTATTTTTAATAATAATTTTGGTGTTGCTTTGGCATTGCCTCTGATCCTGAATAGTTTTTTCCAAGCACCACTTCAAGGGAGAAAGCAGTTTTGGAAGCTTGAATCCTGAGCAGAGTTGCTAAAAGCTTCATTTGAAGTCTAACCCCAGAAATACCACTGAGGTATTTGAGCTTTAACTGATGCATTAAACCAAACCTACTGAGATTACTTTCTGGAGAGAAGACCTTGGATAACTCTAAATTTTCAGTTTCCCTGCCATTCTTTTCATTTTGTGTCTGTCCGTGCCTATTTCAGCACCTCCTAAAGGCTGATTAATGAACCCCCATTGCTGGCAGTCATGAAATATGTTTTGTGCAGCATCCTCCCAGCAGGAGGAAATGTTGCTTGTTGACGGTTGGCTGCACGTGAGGGAAAGCAGCTACCCAAGGCTGAAACCGTGGACATTTCCTGCAGATAAAAGCTGGGTGGTGAGTACTGGCAGAAAGAAGAATAGACAAAAAAGCACAGCAGGGTTTTGGATCCATAAAACATTTGCTCCCCAACTGTCACACTCGCAGTCTCTGCATCTGGTGTTGTGTTGACTCATTTCACCTGAATCAACCAGCCTGAATCAACTTCTATTTCTTTAAGTTTTCAGTTTGAACACAGAACATGAAATCCTTTTCCCCAATACGTATGTTCTAGCCAAATTCATCATTTTAATAGGCAAAAATTGATTTGCTTTCTCTGTTTAAGAAACCTGAACTACGAGTTTCGGATTTAATCAGTTTTTTGGTGATCAATGTTTATGTTTGGGCAGACAATTTTTTAACACCTTTAACTCCATTAGATAGTTTACAGAATTATAAAAACGAGTTGCTTAAATTATTCTTTTGGTTGTTTGTGCCTTATATTTCTGAAGAATGATTATTTTGCAGGGTTATGTGGACTAGTCTCGTAACACTGGAGGATCTGTACAGACTGATGTAGGAGAGACTAACATAAAGGAGGATAATTTAATCTGTAAATTTTAAGGAGAAAATATGTTTTGGCTTTTTCTCTTGACTTTTTAAAATTTAATTCTGCAATTGCTTTTAATAGACACAAGCTTGAATTTTTTTCAGTGTGACAAAGGTCACTCCAGGAGGCATAAACATAGTAAAAGGAGGAGTGGTGAAGACAGAGTTGCATGCATACATGAGCCCTCTTACTCATGTCCTTTATTAAACCAAGCTCAATGGCTGCATGCTCATTCCTTCTAAGGACAGGGAAGATGCACAGTCTGCCTCAAATATTCCGTAAGGTAAATTAGATTATTGTGCTGTGCTGTTTCATTGCCTGTGGCTGGCCAAAACCACCTTGTGGTTGTTTAGGCAGCTCTGTACCTGACTATTCTGGACTCAGTGGCATTAAATACAGGGGAGGAAATGCAGAGCAAGGAGGAAGATTAGAAAGAACAGGTTAATTACCCACTTGCCACCAAACACTGCTGGGAGGGAGAGAGGGCTGTGTGGAGCTGCTCTTGTCTCAGACTACATTCCTCCTGGAGGCTCTTGCTCCTTGCAGAGCCACCCCAGGGTGTGGTCCCTCCCAAGGGAGCAGGGTGACAGATAAAGGTAGAGGAGGATGCAAAAAGTACCACAGAACAGCAGGCAGTGGTGAGGCCTTGAATTTGTATTTTGCTAGAAATACACGATGTATTTGACTGGATTAGAATGAATGCTTTACAGAATTGTGCTGTGTAATGCATAAAGTAGCACATGCAGTTCAGATTCTCCTTTTGTTGACAAGTGACACTGAATGTTGATTAGACATAGAGAGAGGATGAGAAGAGATGGGGTTACACAGGAAACATTTTTACATTCATGAAGTCATAGTTTTTGGATTTAGAATGAAATGGAAGAGTTGCTGCACTGTGCTGCCTTACCTCTCTTTGAGCCTAGGACTTCACACACATATTTGGGTGTATGTACTCCTTCATTCTTAGTCATTTTCCCAGGAAAGAATTAAAAATGAACAGCTTTCAAAGACATCTAGTCCAATGAATTTCAAGTTCTCTTGCAGTGTGAAAAGTAGTTCCCTTCAGGATTAAATGAAACCAAGAGTATTTCACATGTGGCATTTTTAAGAATCTTATTGCATGTCTGTTATTTCAAAATCTAAATTGAAGTAAAAGTCAAACCATTAAGTTATCTTTTGCAATTTCTGACAGAAAGCAATTAGAAATAAAGGAAAATAGATCTCAGAATATTGTGCAGAGATGACTGCTTCTGGACAGAGATACAAAATGACAAAAAATTAGATTGATCCTTTTTTTTAATGCGCAGATGCATAGGGTTATAGTCTTATCTCAGTTTTGGTTTTGGTTGGGTTTTTTTCTTCCCTCCCACGATGAAAAGATTAGATATAACCAATGGTGTCATTTCCACTCATGCATGTAACTTTCAAGCATAACACTGAATGAAAAAAGCAGATTGTCTATATTTGATCTATTGTTGGTGTGATAGACTGACTGCCTGTAACTAAAACAAAAGGAAGAGTAACTGAGAAATGTGTCATTTTTACTAATGCTGTAAAAAACAAAAACAAAAAAAAATTGAAAACTCCCTATGTTTTAATCACGCTGTAGAAGAGATTTTTTAATTAATAATTTTTAGACCTAGGAGTACATTAAAACAGATAAAGGTAACCTCACATTTATAAGGTTCCAGAGTAGAAACGACTTGGCAGGATACTCAAAATTTTCAGTTGTTTCCCAGAACAGTGTATTCAATCAAATGCACTTTCACTAGTTCTGCTGATCTTCTTCCTCCTTTCCCTAAGTATCATCTTGCTTTATGGCCCCTGGAGCTTGCACAGACAAGATCCTTTGAAAAGACAGTGAGTCTGCATGGCCTTATGCCCCACAAAATCTCACAGAGAAGAACATAACCAAAACCAAAATCCTGAAGCTCCTGTGCTAATGAATGAACCTTGGGCACTCTCCCACCCCCAGGCTGAGAGCTTTAGGAACATTGGGAGAAAGAACTCTTCTTGATAAAGAAAACATAGGTGGATTTGAGCAAATAGCTTGAAATTTCATACTCAGCATAGCCGTGGGGGTAAGGGCGATGTCCTGGCTCCTTGGGCTGCCACCTGTCTCCCAGGGCAGCTGCTGCTCCTGGCTATGGAGCTGATCCTGAGAATCTCCAGGTGTGGGCACGGCCGCAGCCCCGAGGCCCGCGCAGGGACGGCGATTCACAGCCCTGCTGCTCCCAGGGCTGCTGGCCCCGGCCATCTGTGTGAGAGCAGCAGATGCCATCCCCAGCAGCACGGGCACAGCAGGACCTGTGCTGCTGCCTGCTCACCTTCAGACATCTGTCACTTCCTTGCGGGATCCAGCGTCCTGGCCCCAGCGTGGGCAGCCCAGTCACACGGCTGCTTTCCCACCAGGCCTGTAGGAATACTTGTGAAGTTTGATGTTTGTCACTGGGAGTTTGTGTAAAAATTAATGCTCAGCTCTCTTGAGTTTACCCGTTATCTGATAGAAAGAGGCACCTTTGCACTTTTCCCTTCAATTTATGTTTATTTAAAGAAAAATAAAAAAGCAGAGTCACTGCTCTGCTTACAATTTTTTTTTTCTTTTCTTTTTACAGGATTTTTGTCCTCTCTATTCAGGTGACTTACGCTTTTCTTCTTTCCTCAACAGTTATTGAAGAGTCATGCTTTCAGTGTGAGTGGAGAGTCTGATGTAATTACAGGACTCACAGATTAGCATTTTACTGCATTACCTGTGCCTCTTATGCAGCCTTTCCTAGACTTCGGTAAACCCCATGGGCTTGGGATGTGAATTACTGTGATACTGGGAGATGAGTTCATAATGATGAGTGGTAGAAGAGGACAGAAAAACCCTTTAGGACATCTCTGGGATCAGGTGTGCACTCACACAAAACCAGAATATCTGAGTTTACTTAGGAATTTCAGCAGTGAGCAGAATCTTCTTCTGGGGACTGAGCATGTTGGTTTAGTCTGTTCCAGTGATGCTGCTGAGCCTGGCCTCTCTCCACAAAATATTTCAAGCTGGATTTCGCAAACCAATGGTTTACAGAGAGCCGTTCCATGGGCTTATTAAAGGAACATGCAAAAGAACAGTGTGGAGGAATAGCATAGTCAGAGGTAAGGAAATGGGAGATCTCAGGGGATGTTTAAAGGCAGTTCTTGGGTAAGCATAGGAGCAGGATACCAGGGAAGCAGTCAGTAGAATAGCTTTGGCCAGCTGAGAGAGGAAAATGCAACAAAAGAGACAAGCCAGGGTGGAAGAGAAGAAGCAACAGAGAATAATACATAATGTGTCTTTCTCCTTGATATCAGGTTTTGCCCGAATAAAAGTTCAGTAACAATAATCTCCATCAACAGGCCCAAAGGTTTTGAACACAACACTCATAACCAAGAGCTGTTGCAAAGGGTTTGTGGTTCTGCAGTCTCTGCTTTTTCAATGAGGAACTTGATCTGAAAAAGTGATAGTTCAGCAAGGAAACTTAAGTTTTGCTGCTTTTTTATTAGTCTTTTTCAAAAACACACAAATACTGCTCAGCATCTTCTATGTCCCTGATGTAGTGATGCTTAGAGATTTTAGCAAATCTGCTTTACTGTAAATATCTGTAGTGGTAGATCGTCTTAATTTTACTTTTACTGAGTCAGAAGTAGTGTATTGCAAAAAAATCAGCACTGGATGGCATCAATCATATCTGATTTATAACTGAAGTGGTGATGTCAGAAACTTAATTAAGAGTATTATATAGGCTTAGCAATATAATGAAATTTCAGTATAAAATTGTAACTTAAAATTATCTTAAATAGAAGGAAGGGAGAATTTTAGCTGTATTCACTGGTGACATTCAGGTTTGATGATTTAATTTATTATGTATTTTTCTTTAATCATTGTGTCTATTCATTATTAATACAGGGTGAAAACTTTCTGCGTAACATTGGGGGCATAGTTTTAATGGAGTCTATTGTCCTCTGCATTTCTTTTAAATAGCCACCTACTAACAGCTGAAGAGTGTTTGAACTTTTCAGTGTAACTAAAAAAGTCTGCATAACATTTTAACAGCTTGTTAAGAGGCCTGCAGACAGGTACTAATTACACCCCAATTTACAATACATCAGTTTAGCACTATTGATCTGTTAAAAAAAAATGAAAGTAAACTGAGCAAAAGCCAGTCTTGTTGCTGAAGGAGTGATGTATTGATTCCATCTGACAGTGCTTTGTCTACAGATCAATGGAGATGTGTGGTATAGACCAGAAGAATGAGACAGGGTCATCAAAGGTCAGCAAAAGAACAGGGTGTCCCAGATTATTGGAGACAATGAAATGAACATATCATAAAGTAGACCTGATTGGCATTTGTAAAGGAATCCACCAGTAACAGGTTTTCTCAAGCCAGAGAGGAAGAACATACTCTATTTTACAATTAGCTTTAGTTTCTCTCTTAAGAGATTTAGGGGGATTCAGCATCTACTCAGTAATGTGCAAAAAGTCCTGCAAGTTTGAAATAATTAACTGCTTACAGCTCTTCATGTTTGTAAAAAGTGGAAGCTACACTTCTGAGAGATGTTAGTCTTGGTCCAACATAATAGAACATTTTAAAATTCAAATATTCAAAAATTCTTAATCCCTTAAACTCTTCAGCCCCTTAATTCGATGGCTGTAACTCTTGTTTTGCAGTGCACAGAGATTCCAATTCTGTTACATTTCAGCTTTGCACACTGAAGAAGGAAGTAGGTGTGTTCTGGTTTAATTCGACAACAGCCCTGAAGTGTACTTGTACCACAGTGTGTTATTCATTCACGGATTTCTCCTGTCCTCAGTGTCCTCTGAGACGAAGGGCTTTATATTTTAAACAAGGAAAAACACTACAATAATATGATTAATCCCTTACAGCTTTCATGCCTTCTAAATCCTTCCTCGTTCTGCTTTAGAAATTTAACTTTTACGATGAGGGGGATATCTGTTCCACACAAGTATTGTAATTTAGGACTTAATCCCAAAAATTAATGTTTAATCTGCACTGCTGCCTTGTTTTAAGAGCTGCTGAATAGGTGTCATTCAAAAAAAATTGCTTCCAGAGCTTTCTAATCCACATTTTACATCAGTGCTATGATTTCCTTAGGTTTTGCCATATTTATAGCTAATTGCCTAACACTGGATGATAAAAGGTTGAGGGTGCATGTTCTTCTAACATAATCACAGAGGAAAAATTCACCATGGTGCCACTTTGGCCTCCCCTCTAAGGAATCAGATTTAGCACAGTTTAGAGTTATAGATGCATAGTCACTGCATCTCTTCAAAGCCTATCAGCTGGTTTGGTTCCAAGGGGCTTTGCCACAAGGGAAACAATATCTGCATCTTTTACCTCAATCCCTCTCTTCTGCCTTTTGGGACAAGATAGTTTTTATGGGATATGGTCTACACCAGCGTTTAGTACAACTGCTTTTAAAAATAAAATTGTTCATAATGTGAATTATTTACAGTAGAATACCCTGAGGACTTCTGGTCTTTAAGGCGGTCAGGTGTGGTGTGTCAAGACAGTGTAAAGAGGATGCTTAAATTTTAATGGAAAAACACTTCTTGGGATAGTGCTAGGTAACAAGAGTGGCAATATATCTAAATTAAAAATTGCTTAATACAATGCACATATTTCTGGGGAAATCCCTTATTTTTAGAATGTGTTCTACCTCTGCCTTAAAGAAATAAATATGGAATAAATAGATCAGTTCTTCAAAGAGACTTTACATTAGTTTTGTATTGAGTTTTTCAGCCTAGTCATAATTGGAAAATCAGTTCTTACTCTTTAAACTCCTGCAGAGTTTTCAGAAAAGGAGACAAGGTTGTTGAAATCACTGCTTTGACCATTGGTCAGTTTTGAAGTTCACTGCCTATGAGAATTCAGGCATGGTGCCTATTCTTTGTTTTACTGATGTGCTCTATTTGCCTTCGGAATAAACAGAGAATTTCAGTTTCTTGGTATGATTAATCCTTTGTCATTTGTATGCATGGTGTTCATCACAATTTGTCCAAGTATATAAGGTAGGCTAGAAATACCATTCATTTTTCTCTTTTATGAACATTACCTTATTAACCATGTTGGAAATATCCCAAATAATGCATTCATTAGAAGTACACACTGTCTGAAATGATCATTTCAAAATGTGTCTCCCCAGGGGTTTGGATTTATACATACTGAGTTAAATGAAAACTGTGGCATATTAAGTGTTCAGTATTGCAAGTCACTAGGAAGTTTTCATAATAATTAAGATTTTGATTTAAAACCTCACAGTCAAAATTTCTGTGTTTCCATTTGTAATTTCCTCTTTCATTTCATTGCAGTCATGAATGACATTAACTAAATTCCATTTTGCAAGGTGCTGACCCTCCTAAAAATCACTGTCTTAGGAGTTTGTGGTCTCACTGGATTCACAGGGAGACTTCATTACTTTCAGGTTTTAATCTGCTGAGATAAAGAAACATTGACTAAATAGCACAAAAATGGGAGTGGTGCATTTTTAATTTTGTTTTTGAGGGAGGACTCAAAAAAAATCTGATCTGTGCTATATAACGTAACAGACATCTATTTAAAACAATACTTGTGTCTCTTCCTGTGAGGTGAAAGCACTTAGGGAGTTTTTTGCCTTTAAGATTCATAGTAATATTTCTAAAACTGTAAGAAAGAAGAGGGGCTTGACCTCACTGTGCACTGGAGGTGCTGTGATAAATGTTGGATGAACATGACCTAGTGACACACTCTGACACAGCTTTCAGCCTCCTGCCACACTGATGTTTCTGTAGGTCTTGAACTTCGTGCACCTGTGAAGGTTTCTGGGAGCTCTTGAGAATTCGAATTCAAATTACCAAATTTCTCTAAACAGTTTCTTTCATATGGAAAATGTGAGTGGACCAAAACTAAGTCATGCTGGCTTCAGGAAACAGAACATATTTCCAAGTAATTTCATAGTTCTTGCTAGGAGGGCTTCTTATTGATAAATATTTACATTACTGATATATCAATTTGATGATATTTGGAATTGCTAAACTTGTCCTCTGTATGTAAAATGAGGTGATGTTCTACTGAAGTTGATGTCTTTTTTTTTTTGTATTTCATATCTTTTCATAGCTGACTAATGTACTTAAAAATATAATTATTAGGTGAGGGTTTTTATCATTTCTTATGGAAAGTGAGGCTTGTGTGTTCAGTGTTAGTCACAGTGTGTGTCTGCTTACTGACCTTCTTGCTCTGATTCTCATAATTTCAGTGAAATTTGACAGAGGTAGAAAAATTTTCATCATATTGTGTTTATATTTTGAGGGTAAATGCCAAATTAAAAAGACATATTCTATGCTGAAGAGGGAGAGGAGGGGTCCAGTGTCTGCACAGAAATCTGCAGAATTAATTGTCCTCTTGAGAGGATGGAAATTAGACAGTGTGGGAACAGTTACTCCAAACAGTGTCCTGATGAAACTGTAAACTGGTAAACAAATTCCCATGCCCTCATATTATCCTGATGCAATTTATCAGCTTATATGATAAATGTTACAGGAAAAGAAAAAAGGGTTCTTGTGGCTTTACTCTGGCTATTGCTGTTACTCCCTCAGGGAGTGTCGTCAAGTGGTTTGGGTAGAAAAAGACATTTAGGAATGGTACATCCCTGAAGTGTAAATGAAGAAGAATACCTTACACCATCTACAGCTGGCTGAGAATCATTTACTTTAATAATGACAAATTAGTCAAAGCTTGTAAATCATTAACAAGCAATTAACTTTCTTTCTAGAGTTTCAGCAGACGGAGCTGTTCTCATCACTGTAACTGCCTAGGAACTTTATCTGCCTCCCTAAGCAGCTGACTCTGTTAGATGGCAGAATGTGATAAAGGGCTTTGGTATGTCCAGGGGTGTCTTGGGAAAGGAGACTGATGCAAGGGGTTGGTTTTTCACCTGCTGCTGAGAGACTCTGGAGCTGTTGCTGAAGTCTCTCTCAAACGCAAGTCTGTCAGTACAAGTTAATTTGTGCAACTTCTGTGGGAGCTGCACAATCAATGCAGTGCATTTGGCCAGTGTATTTCCAGGCAGGGAGGACAGCTAGACCTTTTATTTCATTTTATGCCAGTCTAAAAAACATCTGCAGCAGACAGGCTACTAATATAGTATGACATTTTTATATACAGACATGGACTAGGGTTTATCTTACATAAAAGAAAATAAAAATGTTGATTAAAGGTTTTCACAACTTCTTTCCTAAAAGTAACTGCTACATCTCCCTTAGTTGGATGATTTTAAAAGGTGCTGGTTAACAGTGCAAAGTATTCAAACATTTATTTAGATGTGTTTTGAGGATGTATTTAGTGAATTGCATCTAGACTCCTCTAAACTCCTGGTTTATGCAATCTTATGTATCAAAATACTATACCTCCTTTTGCAAAATGTTGCATTTAAAAGAAGCCACTATTTTAAGTTAATTACTGACATGTAAGTAAAATGAATGTGTGCCACGCAAAATGAGTTTGTTTAGGGAATTAAAAGTCTCTTTATTTAGCTATATAGTGAAGAAAATCTTTAAAAACAGCAGTAGGTACAGGTGAATATTTTCAAAATTATGCTTTCTGAGATAGAGGTGAAATAGATCTCTTCAGTGGAAGCCAAGGAGTAGCTAAGCTTATTTCTGCATGGAGAATTACTATATGCTGTGTCTTGTATTAAAATGTTTGTTTTGTTAGAACTTTTTAATTAGTTTGCCCTTGCTATGAGGTACTCCCACTACAGCATTAAGAAAATATTATCAGTCTTGGCATAATTTCTAACTTCTGCCAAGGTCTTGGGATTCAAAATCCCTACAATGCAAATTAAATTAAGTATACCTTTCCCAGAGAATGTGCATAACCTTTTTGAGATGTAAAACAAACACACATCATTGTTTTCTGTTTTCTCTCATCTGGGCTGTCTAATCCAGCCCAGGTCTAAGGAGTCAAACCTCCACTGTGCCTAACAACCACCTCAGAACAATTTCTCTGGAGAAAATAAATGGGTTTCTTGTCAAGGCCATTGTAACAGAAGAGCTGGGGGCATTGATACTGAAGGGGTCATTTTTTTCCTGTTGTGCACTAATTTGAGGGTGACATGTTGTAAATGTTGCAGTTTCATAAGTTGCATGAGACATCACTTTGTCTTTTTCCTTCCAGATATTTTCTGAATGTGTCATCATCATTCATGTATAAAGCACATAATCTTTTATCATCACTATGCACATTCTGACACTCTGGTGATTTAGTCTTAATACCATGCCTATTACTCTGTAAATGAAAATCCCATATTGTATTAGACACACAGTGTCTTGTTTTCCTACCTCATCATTTCCACTGTTTCTCTTCTCCATCATTCAGTGCTGCTTGTTTTTGTGTACTGAGGTTTGTTGGTCAGCTGTTTCAAGGAGTAATTCAGGATGCTAATTTAACTGAAACAAAATATCAATGAAAGTGTTTCATGGTCAAAAGTAAGAGGTAGGCCAGTGGTTTTCCCATGGAGGAGAGATGTGAGTGCTAACTATTCTCTAGAGAAGTCATTGAGAACACGTTAAACAATTGGACAGCCTTTATGGAGTCAGATCCTCAGGGTATTACTCCAGCAAAGTAACTATTGAAATATCAGCCCCTGAGGCTGAAGTCTAACGTGTGTATGTAGCTTTATGCACTGTGAGTATTCCTATTGACTTCAGTGGGATTACTGACAATGAGTATAGTTAAACATGTGCATAAATCTCTGGGACATACAGGTCTGTAGAGTTTTCCCTGTTTATAAGCATTTCAAAGCTAATTTTGGAGAAGCTCATTTCCCCCCTTCTTATATGAGAGTTCAGAACAAAGCAGGAGCACAGCCATTCTGTTTCCAATTTCAGCAGTTGTTTTCTGTCAGGTTGTTTGGGTATTTTTTTTAAATAGTAAGAGAATATTTATTTTACAGATGTAGATGTATCCATTAACATGTGATTTTAGCCTTCATATGGAAAATAGGTGGCCCCTGATGGCTTAACTGGTATTTTGAAAGAGAAAAAAATTAATGTCATATAGTTATAGAGTTGGGATTTAAAAATATACAGATACACCCAGGTATACAATCGTACACAGGCACACATGCCTGCATGTACAATATTTAAATAATTTCCATGGGGAATTGGGAGGATTTTTTAATGTATTGATTTTTACCTTTTCTCACATTTACTAAATGGGCCAAGTAAATACAAGTAAAATGTCACTTACCAATTCTTCTGTGTTCTCTTCAAACTTTGGCTGGAACAAGTTCTCTGTACAGCCATTTTAGGCAGAAGAGTTTTTTGAGAATGCAAGTGTGAATTTCCATAAAAGTGGCTTTGCCTAAATACTAAAGGTGACTTTTAACTGAAAAACTATAAAGTACTTTGCTTCAATACTAAAGATAGCTTTTAATTGAAAAGTGTAAGTGAACTTACAAAGCAAGGTTAACGCTTAGTGGTATAATTTTATACATGCACTTTGGCAGTCACAATGGCTTTGATTCAACCTTGACTTCCTACAAGATCATAAAAAGGCACAGAATAATTTGTTATAAAAGAAATGAGAAGTGAAGTACAAATATGAGTCGCATAACAAATTCTGAAGATGAAATGGTAACGTTCGAAGGAAATGTAGCATTTTATGCCAGTGCCATAATTCTCAGACAACATTGCAAAGAAAGAAGTATGGCCTGCAATTTGACCTTCCTCCTCCTCCTCCCCACTTCAGCTCCATAATGATGTTTAGGACTTTATAGCTCGGTTAAAAAAGGTTTTAAGGGAACACAGTATCCTGTTCCCTTCTACAGGATACTGAATTCCTAATCACCTTAAATTCAGTAGCTGGGCTGCTTCTTGCCAAGGACACCTCTAAGCAATTACTATTTTCATTCTTACATTAAGAGGAACCCTGCAGAATTTGATTTTTGGGTAATCTTACATGCCATGCGGCTTAAGATGACTGCTCACATCCAGTCTTGCCCGTTTTCATTTCACGCAGACCCTGAAACACAGGAAAGATTTAGTGAGTGCAGATAAGACCTAATGGTCCAGTGAATACAGCAGAAGATCCTGCCCCTGTAAAAGGCTTTCTGAAGGCCTTTCACAGGCTTTCCTTCACCAGCTGGAGTAACTACTGCTTTATTCTTGCTTGATATTACACTGCCAAGGAAGAGATAAAATCTGCAGGATCAGGATAGTTTCTGAATAACAAAAAAAGAGAGGATGCCATCTGAAGAGTATAACATCTATGTGGGTTATAGTATTACTGAGTAAGACTAAGCATAATCAGGTCTGTATCTCAGTTACCCCAACACCTCTTTTGGAGGTGTGTCTTGAATCTCTCAAGTTGTTGAGATAAGATTTTAATAAAGTGGATCTTTCCAACTGAAAAATACCATAAGCTTTCTTTTTGAAGACCAAAAAGAGATCACTGAATTATTTGCTAATTGTGAGAAAAAATCTCTATTGATACTGTGTGTATGCCTGTGCCTGAGAGTAGGCCACTAGCTATTCCAGCAGCATTATGTGCTGAAGAATCTCTTGGGAAGACAAGAACAAAAAAAGTGGGAGTAAAAGCAAAAAAAAAAAAAAAGGACAAAACCCCTCCAACCATCCCGTGGTGACATACAACTGGCAGACTGCATGTTTTCATGGCTTGTGCTTTCTCTTGGAAAGGGATGTGAGGGAGGATGTAATATATAATATATTTAGGTAATAGCCTAAGCCAGAGAGAAATTCACCTCTTACATGCACTCTGTGTGCTTATAAATGTTTTTGTTCTTAAATCTAAGGGAAATTTTAGCCTAGAAATTTAAGCTGTTTCCACATTTGTTTGGGAAAAAAATAGAAGGTGAGAGCTTAAGAATATGTTATGTACACACAGTATAATGTGTTTCTGTAGCAGTAGGCTGTGTTACTTACTAATTCATTTAAGAATTTGCCCTAAAAAGATACACTAGTTCTGACTTTTTAAGTGTTTTAACTCTTTGGTTAATTATAACAATGACTTTCATTTGTAGTTGAGCTTTTTTTAGCATTTGAGGTGAAAAGTCATATATGTGTATGTGCATATGAGTTTCACGTTTGTTTTTAGCATGTTTTGCTCCAGAAACAGAAGTGATTGCTCTTGACAAACAACATTGTCTGTCCAGAGTTGTGGTGGTTATAAAATTGTGACAGTTTCACTCTTGTAATCTGACTGATACTGCCACAACGAAGTGCTTTCAGAAAATACTAGGTGAGCAGCAGTGCTTTAGTAAACAACAGTGCCTCAATAACACTGCAAAAATTTAGGAGACTATAAACATGGACAAGAATGGAAACGGGCCTTGCTGGATAACTGCTGTGGACTTTTTAAACAGGGAAAAAACTATTCCCATATGTCCCCAAATAGGTATTAAAACCAATGTACCTCTTCTTTGACATCTGTTAGAACAGAACGAGTCCATTTGAAATCCCCCAAACACTCGCACAGTCACAAAATGTAGTAAATGAAGCAAAATGGTTTGGGGAAATGAGGATGTGTAAACAAGCCAGTCAGATGTCATTTACTTTTCTGGATCACACTGGTATTTTTTGCAGGTCTGGCTGTAGTAAGTCTTTGTGCACAAAGCTGTATTTACTGCACTGAATGCAGATTTTATGCCTTAAAGAACAAGGCTGTTTAAATTAGGTCTGGTTTGGAGCTGGTTCTCTCAATTTTTAATTATTTTTTTTTTTTTTTTAATAGGTAGTGCAACCAGTGAGATTTTTTACTGTTGTCATTAGAGACTGGTCTACTAGTGGAGGCCTTTCATGTATGCTCTAAAAATTGTTGTCCTCTGTTAGCACTCACCAGCTTGCTGCATGGATGTCAGGAGCTCATCACAGGCATTTTGACTTTGGATGCTTAGGAATGAAGTTTATATTGCTTCTCGTTCATACATCATTTAACTGCAGTGTAGCTGAAAGTGCCAGAGAAGTTACAAATAAGAACACACATAGCACTGTTTAGTAAACTCCAGCTGTTTGCAGTAATTGAGGACCTTTTATCTTTAGATAAATGCAGTAGCAGTCCTTATGCAGTAGCACTCCTCTTTGTTTTAAAGGAAATGGTGGGGAAAGAGCTTTAGAGGATGGTAGGTCTATTTTATCTTTTCATGGTACGTTTTTGCCCATGTTGGAGTTTATATTTTGGGGGACATTGGCCAGAAAACAAGTCAAATATTGGGGCATTTACAAGCTTGTTTGGCTTCTAAAGGAATTGAAATGTCACTCAGCAGAACCTGTGACTTACTTGTTGTAGACTGTCCATAACTCAGACTGGAGCTGAGTCAATCAATATAATGTAATTTACCTCTGACTTGAGTGCAGAAAAGAGTTTCACCAAATTTTGTGAATGTTTTTCCTCTCTAATCCCTTCCCTCTCATAGATTAACACAATATAAATTACAGTGCATTAGGGGAGGATACAGACAGTGTTTATATACAAAACTCTTCCCCAAAATTAAATCTAAAACTTTGTGAGTTTAAGGAAAGTGTCTTCATATTGATGGTTTCAAGTATATTTATAGTTGTCAACAGTGTTTTCAGCATGCTTTGAATTTTTCTGAGGGCACACCATTTTTTAAAATAATGGACACTTCTTGGTAGCTCTAGATGTGCTTTTTAAACAAGAGAGAATGCAGGAAGCAGCATCCAAATCCAGCTCTGTCTGCTACCATTCTCCTCTGCACTATCTGCTCCAAGGAACTGCTAGTTTTGTTTCTTGTAGTCATTACTGATGAACTGTATATGTGCATGCAAACTTAAAATTAACAAACAAATTTAAAAAACCCACAAAACCCCAAGCATAGAAATTATGTTTAAAATTTATGCTATTATTCCTCTCACCTAAATTTTATCCCTTCATTAACATTTTAATTTTTTTAAATCTAACATGTGACCAAAAAATTTTACAAGCATGGGAAAAAAGGCTATAACAGTAAAGTAAAAAATTATCGCACAGATGCCACTATTAGGAATGATTCAAGTATATCTTTTCTCTAGCATTCCAAATTTTGATTTTAATTCAGGACTGGACAGAACCACCATGTTAAATTGTATTTTACTCATTGCTTCCATTAAAATAATGGTACTGCTTGTAAGGAAAACATTTCTGGACATGACTAAAAGCTGATTCAGACTGCTTGGTATATTTAAAGGCTATTGGAGAAAAACAGTAGAGAAGGTAGAACAGAAGGCTGGGCTTAGGCTCTGGGGATGGGGTGCTACTCACATAATGTACAAGCTGGACAAGTGGTTCAGTCTTTCACTGAGTCTAAGTTTCTTATACAGAAAAGCAGGAAGAGTCAACTCAAAGATGTTAAAGAGTTTAAGTTACCTGGGCTTTGCTGTGGAGAGGATACTGGTAATGATATCAACATTAATGTTAATTACTGATCTTACTAGCTGACAGTAACAGTAACCAGGTTTACCAATCTCTGTCCAAAAATGGACTGTGTTTTGACTTAACCAGTTTACTTTGGAATATTGCTTAAGGATAAATCAAGCAAGGGATTTCCTTTTCAAAAATCTATGCTGATTTCCATAGGAGTTGTGTGAAGAGACTAGCGCTAAGACTAGTGCTTTTTGAGTTTCAGGATGAAATACAACTGTGGATTTTAGAGTAAATCAAAATAGAATTTTTTAAAAATTGTTCTTTAAAAGCATACCAACTTTGCCAAAAGCATGTTTGATTCTAAGGCATGGCACCGTGGGAAGCTGGGAGATCCTTAAACCCTTGGGAGTGTTGTAATCAATAAGAACTGAATACAGTAACTGATGTCTTCCGACTCTTACTGATAAATGTTTTAGAGAGACAAATTTTATACAGAATATGCATATGTTATAATTACTGAAATACATATAATACATATAATAAGAAAAATAATGTGCTGACTAGGAAGTTTGTCTATGTAGGCTCAAGGTATGGTCTGCAAATGGATTTATAAAGGGTATTTTTAGTCCCCAGCTGGGAACCAGTCTTTCTACAGTTCAGGTTTGGAGCAGAAAATTGGGTATTTTATCCATCTGGCAAAGATATATTGAAAATAGTAAAATATGTGTGTATTTTTTTTTAATGCTCTTTAATGGTAGGTCTGTAAGTTTTATTAAAATTGTGGTTTAATCACATGTCTATCACAGCTCAGTGAGAAGCCTCATAAAACCGCTTTGCTGGTACCTTTTAACACTAACAGCTTTTTTGTTGTATTAAATTTCAAATGCAAATACCCTGTGGTTGCAAGTGTTTGGTACAGCATCCATGTGCTTAGCTTGCAACATTTCAATTTATTTATATCAAGTCATTGCTATGAAAAAAATGGTGAGATTTTATATTCCACTGACTAGCTGGACTCTTGGACAAGAAAAGTAAGACTTCTGGTAATCTAGAAATAATTCAGTATTAAAAGGCTGCCATCTGGTTCCTTGAGACAATGGTGTCACTAAGTTGAATTAAAGATGGTTTATTTTGCTTTTTCTGATGTCTTGACCCATGTATTGAAAATGGTTTTAGGAAAATAGGATTGAGACCCACATTCTGATTGATAAATCTATTCTCCAGCTATTCTGGACATGACATTATATCATCTCTTTCACAAAGTTGTTCAATGAGTTCCACCTGAAAATCTCTTTTGTGCCTTCACAATGCTTGTTGGAAAGTCATTTGAAGATCTGGTAGCAATATTAGTAAAAGGCTTTCTTGTTCTCTAACATAAACTTATTTACCTGTGGCTTTTTATCCCCTTGATGTAAGTCCTGGTTTAAGTAGCTTTTTTTCCTCACTATTTTTATTTTTAGATGCATAGTTACAGATAATAGATTATAGTTGTGTTTAGAAAAAGCACAACATTCCACATTATGTCTTAAAGACCACCTCATGTAATAAAGCAAGGGCTGTAGTTAATTTAAATGCAGGGGAAAAATGTCCACAATTTTCATGTCTTTATTACATTTCTGAAGATTTCCTTTTTTTAAGAACTGTAGAATATTCCTGTTCCATTTTGCTGAAAGAAAGTCCTGCTGCAGAGTGCAGTGTTGCTGGAAGGGGTTGAGCTGCACTCAGCTTGAATCTGATTCTGCCTCTGGAAAACTTCCATTAGCTTCAGCGAGGCAGTATGAAGCATCATGTTATTAGATAAGTCTATAATGATAAGAGAAGCCAATATTTTGGCTAGGTGCTGTGGCTCATGCAGTGATAGGAGCAGAGGAGGCAACAAATACTTGCCTCATGTGGTTGACCCTGTATTTAGCACAGAAGGGACAAACTCAGAGGAACAGGTGGTGGTGGATATATTTCTTCTGCATTTATAGCTGTTATGGACGAGAAAATGGATAGAAGTACCATGAGATTGAGACATACAAAAGACTTAAGTGCCACTCAATTGCCTTAAGGCATCCCCATTAAACATAATTACCCTACTTACTAAGCACCAATCATAGCTATTAAGTATCATCGGGTTTAAATTAGTTCCCTGGGAGACATCCCGTTTAAGCAGATTTCCCAGTTAAGCACAGGAAACTTTTTTTTTAATCAGTCCTTCCTCTTCTTCTCCTCCTCCTCACTTTACCTGTTGTATTACAGAGGTGGCTGTTTCATAGCTATCCAAACAAAAGAATTCCCAATGTGCTTATTAGGGGCACTAAGGAATACAGAGCTGTCGATGTGAAGTGTGGAGTGATCAATTCCTTCTGCATTCGGAGGATGCTGCTGTGGGAATGACTGGAAGTGTTTGGGCTGGCCTTGCTCCTTCACATCCATTTGTCCTCCATTCGTTCTCTTCTTGTTCTAAAGACTCTTTGGGATCCAGTGTCCACACAGAATTCTTATTCCTTTGAAGTAGCCATGGATTGTTACTACATATATTCTCCTACAGATGTGGTTGTTCTGATTTGTCTGCCCTCGTGTAAGTCATTTCTTCAACAGAGAATCCCAGTGTAACAGGCTTTGGGGGCCTTCAGAGCTCTCTAGTCCTGTCTGCTGCTCAAAGCAAAACTAAATAGGTCAAGTTAGTCAGGGATATGTCTAGCTGAATCTTGAAGTCCTCAAAATACTTCTATAACTGCTTTATCTTCTTCTTTCTCTTCTGAGTGATGTTTTTTTGAAACCATTAAGTTAATTTCTTCTTGGTTGTCTCTGCTAATAGAGATGTGGGAGGGTTTCTTGTATTTTCTAATAGAGGAAAATAATTCAATATTTTCAATATCTTTGTTAAGCTTTCTTATGTTCTTTTCCATTTTTTCTTCTTTAACATCATGCTTATTTATTAGACACGTCAGTGTCTAATAAATCTGGTTGTGGCTTGGAGCAACACAAAATCTGGAGGGGCTCATCTGCCAAGGTGTTATTGTCGAAGTAGGGGGTTTGCTGCAATTCTAGATTTCCCTCTTCAGCTCCTCCTTGTGGATGCACAACAGTTTAAACAGCAAATCTCAAAGGAGTCCTTTAATTTAAAGAGCTTATTTTCAGTGGAAACTGTTTTATATGCCAATTTTCCCACCATATATAACAAAAATGGAAGTTAAACAGGGGCTATTTTATGCCTGCCACGTTGAATACATTACTGATTCAAATATGGATCAAACCTTTACCTGTTTAGTACGTGGATTACTTCAATATTACGGGGAAGTTGACTAGTATGACTGTCATTAAAGTTATAAGAAGATAACTGCATTCTAATTATGATGTGATTATGGTTTCTGAATGACTCACCAGCACTTTTAGTTTTACATACAGGAACAGATTTCAGGTGCAAGCTGCAAGAGGGATATTAAGGTGAGAGCTGAGGAGAAAAAGGGATGAGTTTCAGAATTTGGAAAGCTTTGTGAAATGCTGCCATGCTCTGGGATATCTGAGGTATGTTCTGTCATGCACCTGCAGCATTTTAGGGTGACTGGGGTGTTCAGAAGAAAATGTGAGATCCTGTGACTGTCAATAATATTGGTTTTGGTATATTATTAGGTAACAGTGGTCCTTAACTCAGTACTAAACAAAGTAAATTTAATAGTAAACAAAAGATAACATGCAAAGAAAATCTGTAAATGACAACAGAGAGGAGAGCCTCTCTTCTTGAGGAGAGCCCTGCCTCTCTAATTTACTATCAAGTGGCAAGAAAAAAAATTAGTTTAAGTTTTGTGTCAGGCTTTAAAAATATGCATGTAAAAGACAAAAAACTGTCATGGATTACAAACTAGAAAAAAGAATCAAAACTAGGAAATAAGGACAGAAATAAGGAATTATTTTTCATCACAACAACAAGATAAAAAATAAATTGTCTTGAGTTGCACACTAGTTCCAGCAATGTTTAACATATATATTAAATAATTGGGAAGGAAGAAGAGGGGTGGTGTCATCTTGTTTCCCAGCCTTCAGCCTCAGAGTCAGAAATTTCATGTAAACAAAGTAATGTTTATAGAACTTTTATCATGTTTTTGGGTTCCTTTCTGTGAAAGGACAATTGATGGACACTTTCTAAGACCAGTGGAGTTGAAGAGGTTGAACCTCAGTCTTCCAATCTAGTCTCCTTTTTAGAAATCTATATAAGCTGTAGAAAAAATTAAACTTCCTCTTTTCCTGCTTCGACTCCATGGTGATCACTGCGTCCCCCTCGGGACAGCATTGCTCAACAGGGTGGGGCAAAATAATAATCTTGCAAAAGATTTAGGTGCTTGAAAGGTGAGAACAAATGGTGAACTTTAAGAAAATGTAACTGGATGAAAGTAATTTCTGTTGAATATCTTTTGAAAGGAATCTACAATAAGGGTTTCCAAAATTTTTTTTAATGGCAAGACTATGAATTTTCAGAGTAGGTAAAGATAGACACAGGCTAAATTCAGGTCTGCTCATGTATAGTTGAGTACACACAAAAAGTCCAAAGTTAAAATCCTGTAAATAAATGAATAAATTTCCTTAAAGGAAATGTACAACTTAGGGGAGGAAAAGGAAGGTTGATACCTATCTCTTGTTAGCAAGACATGTCGTTAGTTACATTTTGTGGGTAAAAAAGCTGGTCCTTAGACTAGCAGTTGTGGAGGTTCTGCTGTATGTTTGGCCTCCCTTTTATCCCACACAAGTAGCTCGCCCCTTCTCAAACACAGCCTTGCTGTTTAAAAAGAGTCACTGGAACATACAGGACATGCACTTGTTCGCCTACTGAACCTGCCTATTCTCCTTTCAGCTTTCACCTTTCTCACTCCCATTTTTGATCATTTTCTATTCCTGCACTGTCTTGTCCTCCTGTTGTCTCCCTCACAGGGATAATACAGGTCAAAGTGGGGATGGGAGCACTTCATAGCAGAGTTTTCCTGGCCCCCATTACATGCCTGCACATCCAGCCAGCTGTGCTCAAGTTACAAGGTGAAGGGATGAAACGAAGGGAGCACTGTAGCAGTTTGCACACTGCTTCCGTCCTACCTAGGATCTCCAGGGAGAATTGGATGCTGAGAAGATGGGGAAAAGAAAGAGAAAGGAAGAAAGAGAATCCATGTTTATTTAATATGTAACTTTCTCAGGAGGCTGGCAGACCTGATTATAAGATGCACCACATACACCTGGAGACTCAATATCTCAGGAGTTGTGACTGGGCGCAGGGGAGCCTCTTTTATACAGGTGGAAAAAACTCAAACATCTCAAATCCCTTTGTGGGGTGACAGTTGGCACAGAATAAATTTTTAATTTTTCTCTGGATGTTTTTAGTCAACCATTTTTTTTCTTCCCATTTGTTCTGTGTCTTTAATGCTCTCTTTGTGTGCACTGATAACTAGAGAAGACAGGTTTTCAAGTTTTTTGTGCAATGGAGATTATATTTTTTCTCCATATACAACAAAACTTCATGTCACATGTGGCCTAATATAAAGAACATCCCTGTGTGTTGCAGCAGTACCACATAACAGAGCAAAGCACACACACAAAGCTCCTGTGCCCTGTTCTCCTTTGAGCTTGTGCCCGTTTTATTAAGGATTGTTCCTTTGCTTTCCCTACAACACTATTGTATTTTACTTCAGTAAGAGGAAAATTGTGTGCCTTCTCTGATAAATTAAATGCTTTTAGTCCACTGTGCATTATTTTACTTAGTTGGACAACACCTTCCAGTGTTAACATCAACACACATTAGCGTATGTTTGATTGGTTCTAGCTCGCTGCTGTTCCCTCCTGCAAAATTAGCACAAAAAGTGAATAAATCCAATATACTTCCTCATATCTGTACATGCTTTAAAGCTTTTCTATACTTACATCATCTATTCAGCAATTTTCTAATTATTAGGAACAAAATAGTAATTACACCACTGTTTCCTTGGCCATGGGAACACCCCCAGTTAAAAAGAGTGCTTTGGAGGATAACAGATGTTTTATTTCTTGGCCTCTGACTTCAAAGGAAAACAGTTATCTGGAAGGCACAAAAAAAAGAGGCAGTAATCAATTGTTCTGTCATATTTTGTGAGCATGGTAATGGCTGACTCAGCTGCTTAATACAAAGCATCTCAGACTACCTTTTTAGGCAGGCTTAAAATCTTTTAGGCAGTGGCAAGAAGATTGAAATGAAATGCTAAAATTAATGTTTGTAACTTAATTATGGTCAGGATTTTTTAAAAGGCATTTTTACTGTTTACGACTTCTCAAAAGTAGAGACCGAATACCTCTCACATTGAATTTCATGGTACTGGTTCATCATGCAGAAAGCAATTTTTTTCCATCAAAGTGCTTAATTAAACAGGTCATTACAGGTAGATAAAAAACCCTAAATGTTGATGTAAAGCAAAGCTAAGGGGTTTTTTCTCTTTATGCCAAGTTTTGGTAAGCATTAAAACAGGTGTTTCCTACCCCAAAAATCTACAACAGCTTTCTATCTTTTCGTTTACTGTTATTTTTCTTTTTCCCTGGAGACTTTTTCAAGGGAAAAGTGGATGTTATTATATATGAATGATTATACTAAATATGGAGAAAGAATTTAATTCTCAGATACTACAAGAGACAATCTGTAGTCCATGGTCAAAGCCCTTGTGAAATAAAGGTAAGATACAAAAAATTATGTGTTTCTTGAAAGTGACCAGAAATAATATACAATTAAAAAATAAAATATTCAGAGCCACTCATTCAACTGAAACAGTTAAATATCAGAAAGAAAAAAGTATTAATTTCAAGCTGCATTGGAAATTGCAAAAACAGTATTTGCTAAACCATATGAAAAAAAAGTATTTAAATATTTCATTTCAATACTTTTTAAAACATTAAGAAAAAATACTAGGAAGGTGATTGTGTTAAGCTAATTGGAAGTATTCTGTACAAACATACATGTTGAGTCTGCATTCTTGTATAAATGGATCACCCCATGGCAGCAGATACTGTTCCCACTGTGTTCACGTGTGGACCTAGACAAAACCAGGATTGATTTTCTCCCCTTTCACATTGTCAGTAGCTCATTAAATCAGCCTTTCCAAGAAAGGCTGAAGATCATACCATCTTGAAGAGTCTACCTCTGCCTCCTTTGCTTCTCACCCAGTTCTCTCTCTCTTCCCCATTCTTCCTTCCATCTCTGTGCCATCTGCATGAACGGTGCAGCATCCACTCTGAGCCCTTGGGGGTGCAGGACAAGAATGAAGTAGATCCAAACCTGGATCTCTACCCTGTAGCTGCCTCTTCCTGAGCATGTCCATCCTTCTCCATAGGCAGCAGCAAGTGGAGGTGACAGAGCACTGCCAGAGCAGTCCAACCTCCTGGAAAAAGCAGATAAGCTTGCTAGATGCAAGCAGGCTCTGGCCTAGGATCTGAGGTGATGCTGAGACCCACTTCACTGGAATTTTGGGTGCACAGGTTTAATAGAGAGCAGAAAGGTTAGCCTGCAATGAAGGTTGAAACATGGAATTATGTCACCAGGAAATGAGGCAGTGGGAAGGCAGAGTATGTGAGCACTGAGCTACCAGAGGCAATTAAGGTAATCTAAATGAACGGAGAATTGCTGAATTTTCATTTTATTGAGACATATATAACTGGATGTGTAATTTCTGAAGGGAAAGTTCTTTGGAAAAGTTCTTTGGAAAAGAACTAAATAGAAATATTTTTTTTTATTTATGTTTTAAATCAAGTCATACTTCAGTGCTCCGTGTCCAGGAGACAGCTGGAGACCATCGGCAGTCTTGCTTTAGGAAGAGCTCTGCTCTCTTCTATACCTTCCTTGGGCACTTAAGCAGGTCTTTTGCATGACCACATTGGATCAATGCTACCAATCTAACTCAGTCTTTCTAAACTCTTACTTTGAGATTACTGGATGGGTAGGTGCGCTGTCAGGATTACTTGTATGGGTATAGAGAGATGGAGAAATTATGCATATATTACGGTTTAAAGAATAGTATAGCACCATTTTTTAAATTAGTGTATATTTAGTAATGTATTTTGGGAGAAAGGTAGATGAAAATCTGCTCAGATTAAGCCTTGGTCATCACTCCAAGTAGCCATAAAATTTGAATGTTAATCAAAAAAGTTATTAACATTGCCAGTTGGATGTTCTGTGCATTTGGTACTTTAACTTCATTAACTGTCTGCACTAATTTTTAAACAATCAGCCTCAGTCCAGCTGTCCTCTTTGAGTATGTCTGCATGACAAAGGCATTACTTAATGGTGGCAACATGATGTAAACTCTCCCAGGATTCTTGGCAAATACTCCAGGGTTGCTACTGAGTGCTAAAACTCATGTCGTTTATCTTGACTGTAGAGTTGCCTGGGCCTGCTGGATTAGCCTGATGTAAATACATAGGGTGGATCACACTCAGTTTTAATGTGTCTCTGTAGCTGTGCCCTGCAATTGCAGCTGGGATTTGATAGATTCTTTGTTTGTGCTGCTTTTTATTCTTTCTATATTTGGATTCAAGGCAGGAGACAGAAGTACATGCTTTTGGAATCAAATTTGGAAAGCACTTCTAACAGATGTTGATAATTGTATGGCACTTTTGGCACTGCTAGACAAAAGGATGAACACAGCTGGTTGAACTGTATTTATTGAAAATAAAATGCTGTGAAAAGTTCTCATTTTAGTGTAGTGATTAGGCTGGGAAAATGCAGAAGTATTTGAACAAAAAAATTGACATTTTGTGTGTCAATTGTAAAATACTATTTTGGAGTTCAGAAATAATCTAAATTGACTGCAAGTCATACTGCCACAGTTCATTGCTGTTATTTTTCCTGACTGTTTCACCCCTTTATCTCCAGTTAGGTTGTTATTCCAAATGTATTTGGTGCATGGAGGTGACCTCCAGTAACCCTCCCAAATGTATAAACCCTCATCTTTGTATAAAATTAGATGTCGCCTGCTGTTTCAGTATTGTATCTCAAATTCAATGGATCCTTGTATGGATCCTAAGATCCTTGGATGTCTGCAATATTTATCCTTTGGAGTACAGTTTTGAGTTGTTCACTGCTTTGCTTTTACTTTCAATCTATTTTCACTTTGAACCCATTAATTGTGTGTATTGAACACCTGTCCTGTTTCAGATCCCTGAGGTACCCAGCTCTTAACTTCTCTCTGCTTGGAGAAGCAGCCATTAATTACCACTCTTTGTTTCCTCTCACTTAGCTAATTTTTAATCCACAAAATTTACCTCTTACCCTGTAGTTATTTATTTTCCTTAATAGTTTCTTGTCAAGAATCTTATCACAGGCTTTTGTCAAGCCAAGTAAGTTATATCTACCAAATCTCCACCGTTCTCCCCATTCCATTAACAATGTCCAACAATTCAAATAAGGCAGGGGCAGTGTTTTTCACCAGGGAGGTCCAGCTTTATCAATGTGTGTTTCCACGGTATCAGCTACTCTACAGCTAAATGAAGACGTCATGCCCACAATATCTTTAGCTTCTTTTCATAAAGGTCAAATTTATGGTGCTTTTCTTGGCCTTTTTTATCTTTTTTTGGTGTAAATGTTTAAATACATATCTGTGACAGCATCCTGCCTTTTTATTTAGATCCACTTTTTAACACTCATTAATCACTGCCTTCGCAGTGGGGCAATCAAGTTGAAATCACAGTTGATTTTCCATTTTTGCTCATCTTCCTTGAAAATTTTTTTGAAATGTTGCTCTAAAAGTATTCTAGTTATTAAACATATTTTAGGAATACCTAGAGGATAAAAATATGCCTGTTGCATAGTGTAAATTAATGTAAAGACATTTTGTAGGTTTTTTGTACTAATCATCAAATTTCCCACTGCAACCTGAATTAGCAGCATTGCAATGCCTGTTTTAGACTCCTAGGTTGTATTTCTGAATGCTTTACATATGACTTGTACAATTTTGTTTTAGTGAAGCAACACTTGAATATTTCTTCATTCCTCTTAGTGGTCAGTGAGGCTATTTCAGAGTTTATGAAGTGCTTCAAAGTTGCAAGTATGAAAATATTTTAGATTTTCAAAGGTTGCCAATGTTAGTAAAAAATACGATGTTCAAAGATCTTACTGAAGTTATTGGAGAAATGCTGATAGAAAAAAACTCTTAAAAGCTCCCTCTCTCTGTAACTCCCACTGTATATCTCTCTCTGTGAAGTGTTCAGTCACAGGTAAAAAACTAGAAGCTCCCCTTTCTATGTGAGATGGGCTTATTCCTTTCAGTGTTGACTGTCAACTCACCTTGAAATAACGCTCTGTTGTGCTTAGAAATTCCATAATAGGAGATTCTATGGTTGGGTACCAGCTTTATCTTCATTTCCCACCTCCCTTCCATCTGGGGAAGAATACTTTCTAATTACTTGTGTTTTCCAGATCACTCGTGGTCTTTGCTTCCATGCTGAGTGGAGATTACACTCTCCTATTAGCCCTTTTAAGGTCCAAGGAATGCCAGCCATGCCATGTGTGAGCAATCTGCAGGCACCATTAGCACTGCTTCAGTGCCTCTTGATAACACTCGCTAGGAAGTCAATTAAAGACGTCAGGGGGTGGGCTGGGCTGCTTCTTTTTACTAACAACTCTCATTAGGGGGTGGAGAATGGGAAGTTTGAACAGGTGATTTTTAGTATTTAAATAAGAAATGGGAAAATACCCAGACTAGCTTTCTCCTTTTTTTCTTCTCCCTCATTCATTCTTTTCTCTTTCTTTCCCTTTCTCTATTTTTTCCCCTGCTTGTAAAATCTGTGGCAGATATGCCATTTTACAATGTCTGAAAGCAGCAGTAAGTACAAATCTCAACAGAACAAATCTACACAAAAGGTAAAGACAACAAAAATCAAATCAGTGTTTCAAAAGTTAAAGGAAATCTTGGGAAGTAATTTTTCATGGCATCCTCTGATCACAGGCAGCCTCTCTACTCATGATTTGGGCTGAATTGAGCACACTCTCTCTTTTATAGAAATTTTTAGTATTGTGTAGATTGGGAAGCTTGAGAAGTTCTAAATATTCAGGAATAGAAAGAACTTTAAAGAATTAAGCAGTATGGGATGTGATTGCCTCTGTGTTCCTGTAAAAGTCTAGCAGCTGTGAAAGAGTGTATTGCTGGGGAGGACACTGGTGAGGCTGGTGTGTGGCCTTGAGCACACGTGTTTTCAGTGGTGATGCTAAATACCTCTGACAGTTAAGTACTGAGGTGGAAGAATTGGTATTTCATGAAAGAAATGTAAAATATAGACTAAGGTACACAGAAGCCGTGGTAATTAAAAAATTTGAAACACAGTTCATTCTTCTGGATGTGTTTTCAAACCTGAGGGTGATTGATGTTATTCACCAATGGACCTTGTTTTTTGACTATTCTAGAAAATATTAGGAAAACAGAAATGTAAAACCAGTTTTGTTTTTCATAGCTAGAGATCCAGTTTGTGATTCTTTCTGCTGTTTGGGTTTGGCTTTTTTTGGAGGGGGCTCTCCTCTCTCCTCATAAAAATCTGAGTCTTGAACTGAGTCAGGATTTATATATCCACTCTAGGAACTATCATTATGATTGAGATTAATTCGAAGCAGGAAATGGAAGGATTTCCAATATTTTTGAATTAATGTTTTTCATCAGCATGGAGGTTGCATGACTCAAGTGTCTTTAGGCTTGATGTAGAAGAAAAGTGGAAACAAAACTTCAAAATCCTCATTCAAGCCTTCCATTTTTGTTAGATGACCCACAAGGTGTTCAGTGGTCCTTTTGAGATAACTCCATTAGCTGAAAGTCATCATGTGTTTGGAAAGAGCAATGTGCAGCACAGCCCCAGCAAAGAAGCACGAGAGAAGACTGCGTTGTACAGTGTTTTAACGAAGAGAGCTCTGATGTCATTAAATGAGCACCATATCATCCCATTAGGCAGCACAAAATGTTGTTTATATCTGGCAGTTACCTTGCTACAAGTCAAAAAATAACCTGAGATGGTTAGTTGAAATTCTTCAAGCACTTGGAGCACCCAGCAGCACACTACTTGTGTTAAAGCTGCCATCCTGTCCTGCTGCTGAGCACACCTCATCCCACCTCAGTCCAGCTTTGTCCCACAGCAGCAGAGGGATGCTGTGAACAAAACGACTCAGGCAGCAAGAAAGAACTGTTCCTCTGTTTTCTTCTTTTTAAAATTATTGTATCAGCTCTGAAAACAAAATGGTTGCTTCTGTGTTCATAGAACTAATGTGAGAGTTTCTGTTTGTGAGGTTTGAATATGCGCAGCCGTGATTTCGCAAATCCTGCATTAATATCAGTTGTACTCAAATATTTCTTCTGTCCAGTTGTCCCTCCATCTATAGCAACTGGAAACTGAGCCTTTGGTACATTTTTTTACCTTTTTTTCTTAAGCAAACTTTCTTGCTGATTTTTCAGTTTATGCAGTGCTTATATTGAGGAAATCTAGTAAATATGTAATTTTCTTTCTTTTTTTTTTCCTCTTCTCAGTGTGCTATCCATCTTCTGGTTTATATTTATGGTATATAAATTATTTTTACTTAATAGAAGAGAATTCAGTGGAGAGGGTTTTCAGCATTAATTATTATTATGCCAGTTACTTATTTTCAGAATTATTTATTTCCATCTTGCTGAGTGTTTGGGAGAAATGACATAACTTATCTGCTAGTGTGTGCAATAAAGATAAAATGAGAGATTGTTTACTCCTCTAAAAAGGCAAGTTATTTGTTTTCTTTTGAAACAACTGAGAACGTGAGATGTAAATTAGTGTAGAAATGTAATCTCCATCAGAAAAGTTAGATTTATCAGGGAGTATCAAAAGCAAGATTAAGAAATATGACCTGACTTATTGTATTAAACAACAATTTTCAGCCCACATACTGATATCTAACTGAAAAAGTGCCCTGGCTTTGTTTTTTATAAATTTTATTAAGTTAGGCATTATAGAATTTTCATTTGGACCACGGTGTGAGGAACTGTAGGAAGTACATAGAGGAGATTGTAAAGATTGACTAAACTGATCTGTTTAAATAATCAGCAAAAAGAGCCAAAGAAGTCTCATCATCATCTGCATCTGGGATCTGAGATCAGTTAATTGTCCTGACTCACCCAGGAAATCTGTGGTATACCAGATAACTGGTTTTCATTTTGTACATTCCAGCATGGTACCACAGAAATGCTGTCCTGTTACATACAATAATTTCAGCTGTTGAAATTTCTAAATCTGGTTAGTACTTCACTTTTTTTTCTTTAGATTATTTCTGTTCTAGTCTGTTATTCCCTACTAATGGCATAGAGATTGAAAGCTCACAGGCCACTTTTCTCTTTTGTTCCTCTTACACTAACATGTCTAATGTGCTGCATCTGTATTTAGGTTTAATTGTGTCTTTGGCATGCTAATCAACTTTCACAAGTCAGAAAAATCCATATTGAGTGCATTGTGATATCTGTACATTTAAAAAAAAGTATTTTATAGAAGTAGAATTAATATTTGAAAGCCATAGAAAAGAACAGTGATTGGCATTCAATTAATGCTTCAAGACATCTTAAATGGTGTTGCATTAGACAGTTCCTTGAATGACTCAAGGCTTCCAAGTTCTGTTTTTCCCATCCAGCAGTCTGGGCTGTGTACCCTGGCAAGCTTTTCTATCAACCCTTCTTCAGGAGTTAAACTGAACGTTGGCAAAATATCTTCTACCCTAATGTCACATGGCAAATAATGGACCCCAGATACCCTTAGTGTTGAGATTATTGAGAAGATGTAACCTCAAACCCTAGCTTTTGACTGTTTTGTCACTACATCTTTACTCTGAATTACCACATATTTTTCTAAACCAGCACAGCAATTTATTCCAATAGAAAGTTTAAATAGAAGTGATTGGACTTGCATGTTTTTTATAAATCTATGAACCACATACCTAACCATAATAACATCCACCATTACAGTACAGGAAAATTCTGCTCCTGAGGCACACTTTTGGCCAGAATTTTATTACTGGCCACGTCCAGGCCAAGTCCAGGGCCCAGCTGACCTCTGCTTGGGGATTCTATAGTGTGCCAACCCACGGTAGCAATGAACTATGAAAATGAGAGTAAGGCTTTGCAACTGAAAGGTCCCTGCATAATTCCTGGTTGTCCCTGGTGTTGAAAAAGTGATTGGAGGGATATAATATGACTTAGGAAGTCTGACTTGTAATATATATTGGTGGCAATTTTACCTTATTATTTTGAAACAGGAATTTACCAAGGGCTTTAACTGTTATCTTTTTTTAATGTCAATTCAGGTATCACTGTTTCTCAGTTCTGTAAACTGTATCAACATGAACACTTCTCCCAATTGAAAAAAAAAACAGGGAGTAAGCAGGAACATAAAATTATTTTTAGAAAATGCATTTTTAATTACTGAGCTGCTTAATTATTGAGCACTACTGAAAATATCCTGTGAACCTCATAACTATGCAAATGTATTCAGTTTTGGAAACAATTAAATGATAATAAAGCATTCTTTTTTTTCTTTTACAACATATTACTGCAATGAAGCTGTTACCTCTCAGTGTGCATTTTAATGAGTTTTAAGTAACATTTTAATGAGCTCAACATTACCATAAACCCAAGGATTAGACAAAATTGAATTTACTGGGAAAAGGAAAGGGTTCATTAAGAGTTAATTATATAGTTTAAGAAGAAATATAACTCATTTTATGATGTCACTTCAACCATGAATTCAGCAGTAGATCTACACTTATTAATGGGCGTAGAAATGCCATTATTATATTGACATAAAAACATGGGTTTGCACACTACTGCTCAGGCTTCCAATGAAAGTTTCTGTATTGAAATCCCTGGGTCAACTTTGTTCTTATCCAGTTCATTATTACATCTGAGGAGAAAAAATGCCAAGCTTTGTATTGCTGGTCTGTAATTCCACCTACTATTTTTATAAACATCATGAACAGTGAAAGCAAAGTTTAATGGATTTACCATTGCCAGTAGGATCTGGAGGCAGGTTCTGAATAAATGTCTTGGATTTATTATTTTAAAAAGAACTGGCAGGGATTTGAATTCAAGCTACCAGCTCTCCTGAAATGCCCAGTGTAACAGTGGTGAATGTCTGCAGTCCAGGCATCTGGATGTCCAGAAATCACAGGTAAATTTCCACGTTACAGCTCTATGCTGCCTGCATTTTAATTCAAATGTACATGTAGGTGTTGTTGAAATCCTGTATGACGTGGTTTTAAAGTGCTCATGCTCAGTAGTTTCAGCTACAAATTGAATTTACTGCTTTGCCAAAGCTGGAATTTCTGTTTAGCCATTTGACCAAGGACGGAGGGTTGTAGCTCAGTGCCCCCAGATGTTTGATTAGAAAAGGGCCAGAAAACAAATCTTAAAATCTTACACAAAGTATTAGTTGTGCTGATGTAATATAGTCTCTTATTCATACGATAGGTCTGTGATCTGCTTTTTAAAAATAATTTCATTGATGTCACAGTCTTTTAGTGGAGTGAGGGAAGCCTCTGCGGGTGTTGAAAGCTTTCATGAGTTTCAGTAAAATAGGGCTGATCTCCTAAACCCTGCTCTTGAGGGGGGAAAGAACATTCTAGCCAGATGTCTCCTTGAAGGAGAAAAAATCATGAACTGTGGCCAGCAGTTTGACTTGCAGGGGTTTTGTCACTCCTGCTGGAGCCAGACCCAAAGGTGGGTCCCAAGGGTGGCAGTTCTGCTCTCTGAGCTTCACAACATTAAGGTGAACTTGCAGACCATCTCTGGAAGGATGATTCTTTGCAACAGAAGTCAGAGTACTTCTGGTATTTGAAAAGGAAGCCTGATTAGTACCTTGAATTGAATAGGTGGAAGGAAGAGCAAAGAAGAACTATTAAGCAGGAAATAAATTCTGGATGTGGGAGAAGGAAAACAAAGTGCCACTGGCTGTGTGATTATAAGCCACACAGTACTAGACTTCCATTAGCTCAGCAGCAGAAGTGATTCCATCTCTTCTGAGTTGTTTGCAGCAGAGCTGTCTGTTCCTAAGCAAGGAAGAAAGCCCCTCTGAACAGAATTAAGTTGTAAAATCAGACATGTGCCAACTATTGATTGAGCGTTGTTTAGTGCCCTGTGCTTTCTCCCCCAAAAGCTCACCTCTTTGTATGAATGTGAGCACAGCCAGGCATGTGGAACTCTTCAGAGAGAAACTGAAAATGTTCTACACCTACATCTGGAATTGTTCAGAAAAGGAGGAGCAGAGCTACAGACGTCCTCCTCAAGGGAGAGTTTAATTCAATTTGCTTTAATTGAAGCTGCACAAGTGAACTACAGAATGTTTCCAGTTCTCCTGGTCTCAGAGAAATCCCACAGCATGCACTGATTATATGAGCTATTGCATTTTATATATTTCTTATTCTAAATTCCTTAGTCTAAATATGGGAAAGCATACTGCATAGTTTAACAACACATTTTCCTTGCTGGAAAATCTGTTTTAAGTACTACTATTCTCTCCTGGCCACTTATTTCCTCTGCTTGTAATAGCTTGTCATTCTCTCAGTTGTTTATGAATCTGGGCTGTAAACTGGGCCAGTAGAGTGATCTGGGTTAAAGATCCTCAGCAACAGGAGTTGTTGCTTTTTTCTTTTTCTTTTCTAATTGGCATGGAAGGAAATGTTTGTAGTACTTGGCCTAAAATCTATCCCAGGTGAATACTCTGGTGGAGGCTAAAAATTCCCTCCATCCAATCTTGTCGAGTCTAATAATCTAATCTGCCTCTTTCAATATTGTGCTTTGTCTATCATATGGTGCTTGAATATTTTATCTAGTTGGTATAGCCTCTTGCTTTCCAATGCAATCAAAGAATGACAGTATCTCTGTAAATGTCCACAGATTAACTGGTCTGTGGGAACTACAGACACAGGTGGTCTGTGTCTAGTAAAACTCCGTGCTAAGGAGGGAAACAAGTGACTTAAATGTGCTGGGAGGTTTCTGTTTAAACCTGTTTAACATTTAGTTATGGAATGTTGCCTGAGCTGGAATAGAGTCTTTGTTACACTTGCAGTTGGAAGGGAGGTAGGAGGAAGGGGAAAGATTGTAAAATGGATTTTGTATTCTAATGTGGAATTAACGGAGGTCTTTCAGACCCTTCAGAGGAATGTTAGCCCTTCATAGGAAGGGCTGTTCCAGCCCTTTAGGTTGAGTAACTTAAAGGCTGTTCCGTGGGCACATCTCAGATTCCTGCTTTTCTATCCTGGGGTACATAGTTGTGTTGTGCACTTTGTCAGTTTTCTCTTATTTTAAAGGAGTCAGCAGATCTGTAGTTACTCTGATTTTCTCTTGTGCTGAACTGTCAGAGGAATATTCAGCACCAAGGGTTTAGAAGGATGTGTGGCATGTGGGGTTTTTATTATTCTAGTTTCTTGTACTCATCTTTTTTTATTAAAATTTGTTGCACATGAAATAGCACTTTGGGACAGTGCTATTAGTTAAAAAAAAAGGAAAAAAAAGTTTCACATTTATTGCAATCCTCAACATTATGCCATTGTATTTTCAACAGTGTGTCCGAGTCTAACCCCTCAGCTGAAGGTCATTTGGAGTCTCAGGCACAGCACAGTGTGACTGGAGGCTGAAGCTGGACATCCAGGTTCTGGTCTCTCTCTGGGTGCTTAAGCTCCCCTTTCAAATTTGTTGCTTCAGGCTATTATGGTTGGTCTTTGCTCCTGCTTCTTTAATTTTTCTCATTTCTTTCCTCATGCACCATGTAGTGAATAATAATGAAGGCGATGTGAACTCATGTTATTTTTCACTTTTGAAAATAAATAGGAGAGTTATATTTTATATTGTATAGAAGTAATTCCTTGTGCTATTTGAATAGATCAAACTGCCAATGGTCACTGGCAAATTACACTAGTTTCTTTTTTGTTTTGCATAAAATCTTAAAATTGAGGCTTTCTTTTCATGTTTACACCATAGAAAACTACGGTTTTATCTAGATGGTTGTGGATTATTTCCTAGTTGGTAAGATGTTGATAGAATTCAAGCTACTTCTTCCTAAGAACACTTTAATATATGGTCTATGTATCACATTGCTCCTTCTGTGCTGAGAGCTCTGGAAACTTAAATTTATTATGCGGAATGATACAATAACAAGTGACAGATAAATTCTTTTGCATTTGTCAAGATAATACAGAAAATATGTTCTCTAACCTTTTTATTTTTTTGTCCATTGTTAAATTTTAAAGAATTTGAAATTCCTTTTTTTGAAGGAAAAATCCAATGACAAAACTTCAAAAATGACCCTAACATTGGAAGAAGAAAAAGGTTTTTTTGTGTTAAGAGACGATGGAGTAGATGTTCTAAAGAACATCTCTAGGCCATGCATCCCTACTTCTTTCATTTATTGAATATCATTAAAATAAGATTGAATAAAAGTAATGTGCAAACATAAGTGATAAAAGAATTTTAGGAGGTGGGGCTTTGTTGTAAATTCTTTCAGAGAGGGTGCCTGGAGATGCCTCAGCAACAGCCATGTGAGCACATTTTATGTTTTTCCAGTATCCGCTCTGTATTTCCTGGGAGGAATTCTATAAAAAGTGGAAACCATTGAGCCTTTAAGGTTGATGGTTGAAGGCCAGATCCAAAGGGAGATGCCGCTGCTGAGCCCGTGTGCCATGACATGCCTGTTTGTGGGATAGAGCATGTGAGGGCAGCCAGGCTTATGGAGCCTGTTGAAATGGCATCTGGCAAGCACCCCAAAATGGGCCATTGACATGGGGACAGTTTGCAGGATAGGAAGGGAGGTATTTGAGAAGCAGCAGGCAGCTCCCGCTGGTTTTCTGTACCAGCTGTGGATGCATCTCTTGCTCCATGTCTGATGAAGTGTGTCTGCACAGTCCCCTCGTGATGGAGTTACAAACCTTGTGGAGGAATACATGCCTTGCTATGTCTGCTCAAATATCTCATTTCCAATCTTGGCTTCTGAAGGGAGCCACACCAAAAAAAAAAAAAAAAAAAATCCTGTTTTAAAAAAAATTGAATAAATGAGTTTTAGTTTCTAATTGACAGATAGAGACTATGGTTGGGCATGAAGAAATGGAGGATGTATGGAAGAGGATTCCTATGTTGGGCAACAGCCTATTTTGTTTGATGCTTTGCCTAATGTGTCTGAAGTATAGCAGTAATGTGGCAGTGCCCCCTGCCAAGACAGGAAAGCATCCCAGCTGTTGTGTGTGTGTTGTGCATGTGTACACAAGAAGTTTATTAGAGGCTATTCACACTTCAGTGGAGCTCTGAGATTGCAGTCTGTATTATATTGGCTAAATGAAGCATGTAACATTCTGTATTTCTCATACAAGAAATATTCATTCATTTGTATTCATTTTCATGATTCTCAACTGCTCTTATTCCTTTGTTTTACTGAGGCCACATGTACATTTTAGGTGTTTTGGCTGGGCTCAAACTGGAAGCCTAGGGGACTGATGGAGTTAAAGTGGTTGCAGGAGAACCAGCTTCAGTTTGGAAACAGAAAAAAATGCAATTTCTCAGTGTTGTGTCTAACTCTAGGTAGCTTTCATTAGGTTGAGTACAGTGCTGCAGGTACCTGGCAGTATAACTTCTGTACCCACAAAAGCAAACCTCAGTGTTAATATACTGTAGTTTCTGAACATCACTAATTAAATCTGCACTCTCTGGGGAATCTCTCTGCTGTACACACAGACCCAAAATGTACAGTGCAGTTTCTTGTGTGCTCTTCTCAACCACATGGTAAAAAGCTCCCACCAGAGTTTTGTTTGTATATTAACATTTGAGGTTTTTTTGGATGACATTGCTTTTTAAAAATTTATGTTTTTATATTTCTTCTAAGTTTCTTTTTTTGGTTGTTTGACAACCAAAGGCAAACAAGCAAAGTCCAAACTATCCTTTTATAACAGAAGCCTAGGACGTTGTGGAGCATTTCCTCTTTTCCTAAATACAATCCTCCGTGCTGCATGGGAGGATTATAGTTCATGGGCTGTGGGAGGGAAGCATAGTTCATGGGATTTGAAGAGTCTCTAATGCTTTTGGTGAAACTTGTCCCATATTCCTGCTGAAGAGAAGACATTCTGGCATAAAAGTGCCAGAAAAAGTGTTAGTTCAATTTTCACGAGTGTTTCCTTAAGCTGTGTTTGCTTCCACATCTGATATTCACATTAGTTGGTAAAAAATAAATAAATCATTTATTTACTTATGTAACACCGATGATTTTCTGAATATGTAGTCCATTAAAAGGGAAGATTGTGTAAAAGCTGTCTTCAGGTCTGAGTTAAACTGCTAAATGTTTGATCCTTGTTAAATTTGAAGACTTACAGCAGACCGTGCACTTTTAAAAAGTTTGTTGTCTGTAATTATGGTATCAGTTCTTCTAGAAAGTCTCTGAACTTTAAGCAAGTAGTTGGGCTTTCAGTTTCAGTGAAATAAAACTCTTAGCAATGTGTCTCTTGTTCACATTAGCAATCTGTGCAGTGCATTCATCAAGACTGATTATGCTTTAAGAATAAGAAAAAAGAAATCTGCTCTGTATCCTGAAGAAAATTTTTCAACATATTACGTTGTATAGCTTTAGATTTCTGAAATTACTTAAATGTGGTCTTCAGGATATTTGCATTCATAAAGAATACTTGGTTATGCTTATTGCTTCCCTTTGCCTTTCTTGACTGTCAAAACACAGTGATGCTTTTGAAGATTTATAGCAGATGGGTAATGAGATTGCTGACTGTTAACTGCAGCATTCAGAATTTCCTGGTGGAAGGAGGTGGGAGTTTAAAAAAGGAGAAGGTTATTGGGGATTCATTGCAAGGAAGACAGGTGATAGAACTTCATTTTCAATTAGATGGCTTAAACATAAATATGTTCTAAATTAGAAAAATCTCTGCTCTTCATGCTATCTAGTAGTCATATAGAATCTTTCAGAAGAAAAAAAAATATGGAGATGTCAGATTGCATTCAAGTGATCACAATGAATCACAAGAAAAGCAAGGAGATTATACAAATTTTCAGTAAGTATATATAGGCTATATTGCATATGCTTAATTCAGCCCAAATAGCAGCCTTTAAAAATCAGAAAGAAATCATATACTTAAGTCTGCAGTAACTATCACTTGTATACCTGTGTAATTGTGCAAAAGGGAAAACAGGTCAGCAGTGCCCTTAACTAATCTTTCTAAGATTTCAAAGTCTGACTCCTGGCAGTGTGTGCTGTAAATAAGAAAGGAAAAAGTCTGTCTTCTTTCCTGGCCTTTGTACACTCAGCTAGTTGGGGTACACCTCAGAGTGCAATTTAGAGGAGAGGTAAAAAGCCAGCTATCTCCCACTGGCTCAGTTTAGAATGTCTCCTTACTTATCACTGTCACTTCATGCACCACAGCACTGTAATTCTCCGTTCACCTGGTTTCATATATTCTGTCTTTGGAAGCAACACTTTTACATTTAAACATTTCTCAACATTTTTGTCTTTACTGAGGCCTAAGAATAAAGAGCAAGCTACCTTGAGCTGTAAGCACTGGGTAAGTTACTAAGTTCAGAAGCACATGAAGTACTGAGTGAGAAAAAGGGATGAAGCCAAAGAAAGTTGCTGAATTGGCAAGGAAGAAGATTCTCCTTTTGTTTCTTGATACAGGTATCTCGGTGCTGATCCTTACTTTGATTCCTAGATACCCTACTAATCAAACATTGTTGAAGCTATTAGAGTCTTTGAAAATATCCTAACACCTCTGAAAATGATTCTCATGGACTTGGGACTCCATTTTACTGAGCATATTGAATTATGGTGTATTAACTAGCATTCGTGTCTGCTAGGCACTATCAGTAGATAGGCAAAGGTTTGGAAAAACAGGAGGAAAAAATGTAAAGCTCCTTATAATATTTTTTTAAAGATAGCAGCTTTCTCCTGGCTGCAACTTTTTCCTCTGCACATGCAGAGGGAGCCCAAGAACTCCCTAAGAGTCTTGCCTAGGATTATTGCCAAGGTTATGCGTTTTTATTTCAATTTTCCTTACAAAATGTGACAAAGACAGTTGCTGAAACAAAGAGGTCAGTCAACAGAATCTTCAAGCAAAGTGTATTATTACTATTCACAAGGGAAGTTGTCTGTGACCCTTGGATTTTTTTGCTGTCACCCTGTTTCAGCAGGTAGTGCTGGCTTGCTCAGGGACTATTTCAGCAGATCACACACATTAGTCAAGATCTAAAATACCTCCCTGCACCATATGCTACCTAAAGTATAATAATCCTTTAATCTGTCCACTGCATGACATCTGGGCAGTTATTTGACTTAATAACTCATGTCGATTGTTCATATCAGTATGTATCAGAGGAGGGAAATGCCAAAGCAGTAGCAGAGAGATGAGGATTTAGGAAAATGTCTTATGGGAAGTGCATTGTATCAGGGGAGACCTACCTGTGGTGTGGCAGGTGACCAAACCACCACCGATGCAGCTGTTTAAAATCTTTATATGAGAATAATATTATCCTGAGATAAGCACAAAACACAACAGGAAGGGGAAGATGAACTGCCAGCACCCAAGTTCCAGAAGCGCATTAATATTTACTCGATATCTCTTTATACCCTCTAGTCAGCACAACAGATGTAGCTGTGTTTTAAGACATTATAATTCATTGAAAAAGGCAACAAAGATACTCTTTCCCTCCCTCCTGTCCCCGGTAATTTCAGATGTTCGCCGTGCACACAGAGGGGGAGGAGGTAGAGAGACAAGCGCTGATGGGAGAAGAATGCAATTATCCCAAAGCCTCCTGACGGGCATCCACTTCTTCCTTCCAGCTTAGCTGCTCTGACCACAGGCTGGGGGCTCGTGGGACACGGACCAGATTGAAAAAGTGGAAGCAGACAGATGGTTATTTGTAATCATCATGTAAATGTAAATCCTATAAAAATGTTTTCTTTCTAAGGGCCTGAAAGCTGGAAGGAAGGATTAAGGCATGGATATCTAGCCTAGAATAATTTTGACCCCGCCACCTTCCCTCCTACCCCATAAACATTGTGGCTTTATCTCCACTTCCTTTAAACAAATTGCTGGAACCTCGGCCGAGGAAATTAATTCAGTTTCCATGTAATTCCCTGAGTTTATGAGCATCAGTTTGACCGAGGCCTGGATTTGGGCCTAAGCTGGCAGGTGCTGGTTAGCAGCTGCCTTGGGAGCATGGGCTCCTTTTTGCTCCTTTGCCCCTCATCCCTGGCTCTGGCAGGTGCATGCTCCACGTGTTTATCCCCTTGGATGTGCTCCCTCTCCCTGGTTACCCTCCTGGGTACCTGTAAGTGGCTGTACGGGGCTTGGCTGCCTCAAAGCCTGCCCTGAGTGCTCACAGACATCTATCTTGTTTGAGCAGCATCAGTTTGTTGGAGCCACAAGGAGACCGATCAAACTTTAATTAACTTTTGTCCGCAGCGCCATTGTAGGCTGTGTGTATGCTTTAGCTGCTCTTTGCAGCTCTCCAGTCCTTTCCAGACAGTGAGGCTCAGCCATCTGGAAGCTTTTGCCCTTGCAAGGCTCTGCCTTTTGAAACCTGAGGGTGTTTGTGCTGCCATGGGGCTGGTAGGGGGGAGCGGTCCCTGGGGTGTGGCTGTGCTGCAGTCCCAGGGCTGGCATGCAGTGTGGGGGCCATTCTCCCCTTTGGCACCCCTTGTTTAGTCATAAAATCACAGAAGGGTGTGGCTTGGAAGGGACTTAAAGATCACCCAGTATCCCATGGGTAGGTACACCTTTCCTAGACCAGGTTGCTCAGAGCACCACCCAGACAGGCCTTGAACACTTCCAGGGATGGGGCAGCCACAACTTCTTTATGCCTTGCCACCCTCACAGTACAGAATGTAAGGTAACACCCAAAAATGTAGGGAAACAGCCATGCAAACATGAAGGGAGCTGTGTGTAAAATTGGAATAAAGCAAAGCAAGAACACAGGATGAAGAAGAGGAGTCTGACGGCAACATAGTGCTGCTTGTGTTGAATTTTTAAAACGTTAGTATTTGTGCCCTGCCAAAAGGGCCTTGAGAATGGCTAGCTTCTCAAGCCTTTTGCTTGTGTGTGGAGAGGGTGGTCTGCTCAGGCACACTAATAGTTATTTGGAAGTACCCAGCAATTGTGGATAATTGGCTGAGGAATATTCTGCAGCTCTCAATCATTCTTCTGTTTTCACAGATGATTGTACCATTAGATATGGTGAGTGCACTAAGCTGTGCTGCAACTTTTCCATTTAGTGTGCTAATACGTGTGAACTCAACTTCCAGTTGATGGTTCTTCCTTCTGTGGCTTCCTGTGCCATTCCAGGAGGACAGCCAAGCTCACCAGCTGATGCTCTGCCCTCCTCTTCCCTGCTCCCTCTCTCTTGGGGTGGTATTTGGATGTTCTGAGGTGACTGGGCAGATCAGATTTACATCTGTGTTTTATGTCATTGGTGTTAGATTGAATACTGAATCACAGGAATGGCAGCCTGTGCCCTTTGCTCTTTGCCTTTTTTTTCCTCTCTGCTTTTATTCTTTTATTACCCTTCCTTTACCTGTCTTTTTCTTTTTTGTCTCCCTAAAGTTACTCTTCCCCCTTTTCCTCTCTGAGTTTTTTTTCTCACTTCAATTTATATTTCAAGCATTTTTCTCTTATCTTTGCTTTTCTGTCACTGCTTTTTTTCCCTATTTCTTTTTTTCTCCCACCATTTTTTTTGCCTCCAAAACACAGAATGCTTTAGATGGAAAAGGTGAGATATATCTATTTAAGATTCACGTATGTGCTGAGGTACAGAGCAAGATGAAGCAAAGCCTGTAGCATCAATTTTGTCTTCTATTCAAGCCAGTTTTGCAGTGAGACTTTGGGTAAAGGAATGTGATAAAATCAAATCACCTCTTAGCCTCATATTCTGAGGCTGATTGGAACCTTACACAGTTGCTGGGATGATTCAGAGAAAGTTAATGTAATTTGCTGTGTATCACTCCAAGAAACTGTGTTTGTCAGGTTCATATTGCAGTGTGAAATGTTCAAGGAAAATGCTTTCCTTAATATTGCTGCCAGGAGTTAGGAGTCAGGAATATAAAAGCCATTATGTAGTGGCATCTGCTGATTTTCTGTGGATTTTCCGCTAATGGATTTGCACTGAAGTTCTGTAATTGCAAGTAGAATCAAGCCAATAAAATTAATATTTATTTTGGTGTAATAATAATAACAGAAATTAGTTTTTATCTAATTGCCATTAGTACAAATGTGGGCATAGCACTGTCTAGAAGTACTTTTTCTTCCTGTGTGTCATAAGGATCACAGAGACATATGAAGCTGCATTCCTAAGAACCATGATTTTTAAGACTTTTTTTCTGGTTTTTCCCTTACATTCCCATGATATTGACTTTCTTGGCTTTGCAAAGTGTTGTACTGCCAATAATCAGCAGCCCATGATCTTCATCATACTAATTCTGTGCTCTGCATTGCCTAAGTTATTTCTTCCATTTGATCTCGAAGTTGTATAAATTCAATTTCTGCCACTTTGGTTATTGTGAATCAGAAGGTTTGTATTATTCAGAAATTTTTGAGGACTGAGTTTTTTGTTGTCTATTAGGTGTGTCACCTAAGAAGACTATGGGTTCTTGCCAGAGCTGCATTTGTTGCCAGCTGCCTCCTGTCACTTTTATTTTATGCTTCAAGAGTGAGACCTAAATAGTCACTCTTTGTGTGTGTGTGTATTAGAAAAGGAATTAACTTCCAATTAATTCCTTCCTTCCTCTGGGATCTACCTGTGTATCCCAAAATGGAGAACAATAAAAGTTACCTCCATGTCATTTCGAGTGCCAGATATATACAGCCCACTAACCTCAGAGTATTCAGAGACCAATTCTTGTACGTATTAATCATATTTTTCTTCTGGCTTATTACAGAAGAGAAAAATATCCAGTTCCAAATGTTAAAATGGGGCACATTTTATTAACATTGAAAGCAGTAAATTATCTCTGCTTATGAAATGAGACTGAGCAATTTCTGCTGAACTCTTCCTGACTTGCCCCTTCACTAGGATACAGTGTTTTCTAATTTCTCAGAGGGCCCTGGTTCCATTAAGGGTTAGAACTGTTTTAAAGCTGTAATGAAAGCCATGCGTAGCTGAAATTCAAGGAGGGGTAATGCCCTAAATTCTATTTCAGTAGCTCATCTAGAGCTATTTTCAGTTTTATGTTTATAAGAATGTCAATTAACCTAGAGACTAGGACACACATGGAAGAATAAGGATGAAGTGGATATCATTCTAACATACTGAAGCCAGCTAGTTGGACCTAATCCTTTACAGAAGCTTGATTTGCACAAGAAGTTGGCCTGTGTTGCCTGATTTAGTTCTCAAACAGCTTGGTGATTTAAATGCTCTTTCTTTTCAATATAGTGGGATAGGGCTGGTCAAGGTGGCAAAAATATTAGAACTAAAAACATAGAAGGAAGAAATAAATATGCTGGCAGTACGTTGCTATCAGTTTTATTTCTCTGACAACTTTCAGAACTGGTGACCATTGTCGCATGCACGTGCCAGAAATACGATAATAACAGTAATAATGGCAATGCCCTTAGCCAAGGTGTAACTCTGCAACTCCTGTTAGTTCTGTCCCTTTTTTACCAAGCTTGTGCTGGAGTTGGAGGCCCAGACAAGGTAGATATTCAGCAGGTTGTTTTCTGTCGTGAAAAGAACTCAACATCCAACTTGCAGTGCTGCTTTTGTAACGGTGGAAAGTGATGCTGTCAAGGTTAAGAGGAGTAATGGGTGCTATACATCTTTGCAACTTAAATGCAGAGCAGTGTTCTTACCTGGAAAGAAAAAAGGGAGAAAAAACCCCCCTGTATGTGAAGTCTGCCTCCACTGGATGAAAGGGCATATCTACCCAGCTTCATCTTTGAGATCTTTTGCAGTCAGTATAAGAAGCAAAGTCATCACCTAATAATGGCTGAAACTTGTTTGTTTGATAGTATATGTTTCTACTTTTTTTTCTTTTTCCTCCACTTACAGTGTCGTCACTTCTATTAATCTTTTTTTCCTCTTTCCTTCGTTTGTCGCTGCAGTGCTTCGGGATGACTTCCGCCAAAACCCTACGGATGTGGTGGTGGCAGCTGGAGAGCCTGCCATCCTGGAGTGCCAGCCGCCTCGGGGGCACCCCGAGCCCACCATCTACTGGAAGAAAGATAAAGTCCGTATTGACGACAGAGAGGAGCGCATCAGCGTGAGTACAACCCAGGAGGCTTTTTGTCTGTAGGCACAGGGCCCACAGCTGAGTGCTGCAGAACTTACACAGCTCTCTGGCCTTTCCCATGGAGATTTGTTGTTGCTCTTGGCAGTTTGCCTCTCCGAGCTTTCCCAAATGAGGGGGGAAGGCTGTTTATTGCTCCTAGTCTGGCTCTCCAGCTTGAGCTTCTTTGAGGGTTGGTTTGTAAATCCAGTGTAATGGAGGTTGTTCAGAGCTGGAGATACAGTCATAGAAGGTGCTCAGGTAGATGAAGGACTTAGTGGATGTCTTTGACCAATTTGTTTTTTACCTTTTCTACACCTCAGTTCTCCAAAATGAGAATATCAGAGACATGTTTTTAAGTAAATTCAGTCAAATCTATGAGGTGCACAAATAGTCCCTGGGGAAAAAAACCAACATCTTAGAATGGTGTCAGTAATGTTACAGTTATTGCAGTAATTTGGATGTGTCTAAATGAAGGCTGAAGTCATACTCTAAAGAATTACGGTTCCAGAAAAGGAATAAATGTTGAGCAAATGAGAAACACTGGTTGAATTCTGTGGCTGCTCATTTCTTGTACTCAATGAAAATGGATCCAGCAGAAATACTTAACTTATCAAGTAATTAGAGATAAATCATGGTCTGTGCAAGCAAATGGGATAAATTAAGGGGGTGAGAACATGTGTCATTCCTAATGTTTAAATGCTTAGCTTTTCACCATTAATATTTCTTCAATAAAGTTTTATGCTGTATGGAATGATTCAGTGCTGACCTTACTCAACATGGAAGCTCTATCTGGAAGCTTGTTAGTGGCTCTGGATGCCTAAGGAATTATTCCAAGCCAAAGAAGCTGAGCTGTTGCTGTTTATGGACCAGGCTGTCTGTGCTAGGGTCTACTCAAGAGTAGAAGTGCAGAGAGCTGGCTATCATTCCCTGACTCTCAAGTTTCTTTGGTTAAATTCCCAGCTTATTCTGAAGCATCCCATTGTCTAACCTTTGACACTGTGATTTCACAAGCTACAAATTTTTACTTTATTTCTTCCAACTACCCTGCTCTTTCACTCTGTAAATACCCTTTATAGCCAAGAAAATATTATGTGTCAGGTGAATTCCCAGTTTGGGCCAGATTCAGTCAGTTTGCCTCAACAAAAAGAGAAAATCTGTCTTTGTTAGTGATCAAGAAAACTGTTCAGACACCAGTAAAATTAAGTTAACTAAGTGAAACTAAGTCAAATTGCCTTCTTTTTTCAGGGTGTCAAGAGTGTTTTACATATCACCATGCAAGAAATAAAAGTACTCTGTGCTGCCAAGAGGCAGCAAGAAATTTAATCTTTAAAATATAAAGAATCTAATGAAAGCCAAATGAAACAAAATGAAATGCATTTGAAATTAGTTCCAAATTGAAAGTAGTCAATGGAATAATAATAAAAAAAAAAGTGTTCTGGAACAGCTTAGAGACATTTAAATATTTAAGTATATAATTTTAAAACTATATATATGTATAAAAAAAATTTAAGGTGTCTTGATTGTGGGACTTGTCGCCCAAGAAGGTAGTACTTTTTCTGATGTATTTTGTTTACTATAAGTTAAAAATTTGTTCCTTGTTTTGAAACAGATCCGTGGTGGGAAGCTGATGATCTCCAACACCAAGAAAAGTGATGCAGGAATGTACACGTGTGTGGGGACCAACATGGTGGGGGAGCGCGACAGTGACCCTGCAGAGCTGACTGTCTTTGGTAAAGAGACCCCTGCTTTTATTGCTTTTCCCCTATAAATGCAGCAGGCTGAATTACCCTGGGTGGCTCATCAAAACATGAGGCAAAGCAGGTTAACAAAACACAGCAGCACTGCTCAAGATGCATTTCACAGCTTCAGAAGGAGAGCAGGTTTTAAAAGCTCCAGTTTATAATGATGGAGCTGTGGTGGCTCAATATTTTTCTTGTCAGCTCCAGCTCATAGTTTCAGCCTGCTTGCAGGTCCACAGTGATGTGCATAACCAGAGATGTTATTGCAGGACAATGCACTCCCTCACAGAATGGCCAAATGTAATTAAGTTACTTCTAATACAGTTGACAATGCCTGCTTACCAGAGATTTAGACCAGGGTTGCCTATTTAAATAATTCCATATTCCTGAGGGGTTATGAAATCAAACCTTTGTAGGAAAGCACAAAAAAAACTCATTTGATGAGTACAAGTCACTAAAGACAGTTCCAAAATCAAATTTTTAAATATAAAGAGGTAACTTTTGGCATTTTAAGAGGACCTGAAACCACTTTTCCTCCTGTAAACCAGGACGGCATTTAGATTTTTGGTGCTGCCGAATGAATTAAAAATGAATAAGCTTCCTGTGTGAAAGAGCTTCTAGGCCTGATGGGCAAGGCAAGAAGTTGGTTTTTAGGAGCACTTGCCCCATGGTTAGAGTCCAGAGCAAGAACAGAGTAACAACCCAAACTACAGCTGGGTCCATCCTGCTAACAACTGGATAAGAAGCAAAGCCACAAAATCATGCTGTGGTACCTCCTATAGTTGTGGGTTTGTAGGAATTAGTCAAGAGGTTCTGAGTAAACAAAGGAAGATCAATAAGGAAAAAACCCCTGATGCTAAGGAAAACATGTCTATGCTGACAAAAGAGAGAGAGAAATAGTGTTAATGTTCCCTCCTGCTGCACCTCTTTGATACCCTTGATACAGTACTGAAATTCCAAACAAGACCATTTGTAACCCCAGAGAGATTTTCAATAGAAATCCTAAGGTCCTTTGTGAAGCAGATGCTCCTGATTTTTTCACCTTCTGCCTAATATGGTGCACTGGAAAACCCAGTCACACATATTGCCATCTCTGTGTTTGTATGTATGTGCAATTCAACACATCATTTAGCCATTTAAAAAGAGTATATATATAATGTGATTCACAAAAGGCAGAGGAAGATTTTTGCTAGGCAGGATCCATGAATTTCTGAGGATATGCTGCCTTCCAGCTTTTCAAGACTGAAAAGGTTTCCACTCCAACTGGTTTGTTGTGGATTCATGGAAACATGTGGCTTTTAAAGATAGAGCTACTATACCTTGCAAAAAAAAAAACAAACAAAAAACCAAAAAAAAAAACCAGAGAAAAGATCTCTGTCAAATTATTATGCCCTTTGCAGCCAATCTGTTGGAGTTGTAGCTTTATACAGATGCAAAAGAGACATGACATATCTCCTTCATCAGTTTAAGTACTGCTAATCTCTGGTAATACTCCCTGTGGATAGCAAGCAGATTGCAGTCCTAAACTACAAAGCCTTAAGAAATCCTTAAGAAAATAATTTGTTAAAAAGCATTGAACTGTAGGAATGAAAACTGAAATGTGCATGTAATTTCATATCCTGCAGAGCTATGAAATGTATTAGGTTCGTCTTGATATGTAAAATAATACATAGCCAATTACAATATTCTGATTTTTTACAGGGTATAATCATAGCAATCAACTTGCCAAATACGATCTAAAACTATTTGGTGAATACTGAACAAAATCATCAATACATGAAATTAGATATTTTAATCCTTCTTAATTATGTTAGACTACCTAAAAAATATTGTATTTAAAATTCCCTATTGTGGTATCTTCCTATCTACATTTCTCTTTCTATCTGGGTATTCCCAGATACCTCCCCAGCTTCTTTTTTGCTGTGCAAAGATCACATGCAGGAAGCAGGTGCTCAGGTTATGACCTGCTGTGTCACAAGATGGTTTGGCTGCCCTGTGCCCATTTCCTGGCTGCCTCCTGGCCCTGAGGCTCTGTGTTGGTGCACTGGGCTCGCTGTGACATTGTGTCCAGGGTAGTCCTGGCCCTCTCCATACAAAAGGCCCGTGTCTTCCAGTAGTTGCATTCCATTCCTGGACTCCAGGCAGCAGTCCATGTGTGAGCAGGGATGTGCACAGTGACTGGAGAGCGTTATCCATGATGTTTCCAGGAAGCAATGTATCTACTGGACAGTCCAATCACTCTAAGCACTCACAATAAATCCAATAAATCCAGCGACTCTGGGAAACGTCAGATTGGCTCTGCGTGTTCAAATTGGCTTCACTGAGCACAGGCAAAACCACCAGGATCGTATGTCAGGTCCACAGCTTCCTCTAGTATGACTCATGGGTCTGAGGAACATGGGAGTACTGCAAATATTGTTGAAAAATGTACTAGAAATACATACATGCAGTTCATGTGCCAAACTTTAACTGCTTTGAACATGTTTGAAAACGGACTTCACAATAAAAATAAAGAAATCTTGAGTGAGAGACTTAGAGAATTTTAATAGGCAACTGGCAAACATATAGCTGGTGCTGATTCAGGAAAGGAATCTATATTAATTAGCTGATCAGTCAGGTTTCCATTCCTTTCCCAAATAACAACCCTCCAAACCCTTTCTACAGTGTGAAGGGAGCCTTAGTAAAGACATTATGTAAGAAAAGGAACTGTTTCATATCAGTTCTCAAACCTTTCCCAAAACTATCTACTAGTTACTTTTGGCTTTGCGAGTTTTTCTGTAATACCTGAAGTTAACTTCTGCATGTGACTTGTGACAGATCTCTGGCTCCCTGTACAGTAAATTTAGCTTGAGGCATTGCCTCTGGAAAAACTGAGTCAGTGTGGTGGGAACTGGTGGCCCAAGGGGAACAGCATGGAAGCCTAGCCTGAAAGATTACACTTTTCCTGAGTTTAAAAACAATAAAATAAAATGAGCCATAAGAATCTTAGGAAGCAGTAGGGGGAGAAAATAAAATTTTCCCATGAGCAGAATATGTCCACTTGGCTAGGTTCAATAACCTTTTCCGAGAGATAGTAATGAATAATACATGTAGAACTTTCACATTCTTCTTTCCAAGCTTATCTTGTTGTCAACACTTAGGCACTCTTAAGAGCATACTGGTAGTATACTGTTAGGCAAATTGCTTTAGTTTTGTTCCCAAGTCATGATTGTTCCATTAGCAGAAAATTGGCAAGGTCATAAAAGATCATATAAAACCAGTGCTATCCAAACCTGTGTTTTGAATAGTGACAAAGATGCACTACATTTTGTTAGTCTTCTTTTTCAAGCATTACTGCTAGTTTCAGCCTTGATGAGGCTCCAGTGTGTAATCTTGGAGTAAAGCAGAAAGACAGGGTCTATCAGTCTTAAGTTGCACCTTAAAAGAAGCTAATAATCTCAGTCCTAATGTTCACGAAAAGAGTCAATGTGGGACTTGATTATTGTGTGCACACTATTCTAAAGGCCAATTTCCAAAGTGTAAGTGATACAAATTAGGCTGCATTGCTTGTGTTTGGGCTCATAGCCCTTGGCTGAACAGAATTAAAGCAAGATGCAAAGCAGAAACAGTTTAATTTCAATTTGTAAGAAAGCTTTGTTTGTAAATACGTAATATGGAGCCAGAAATTAAATAAAGAAAAAATTACTCCTTACGATAACCTTTATCATTTTGTCATGCTACTTCACTGTTCCGAGATAAGTTTTCAAGTTGTTTTAAGTGTTTCATGCTCTTTTATTTCCCTTTGCACTTAAAATGGCATGTTTGAAGAGAATGTACAAAGGTATATCTTGTATATTGATTCTAAAGCTCAGTGAAATCAATGAAAGTCTCAGTATATCAACTTCAAGAGACCAGCATCAAGCAGTGGAAAAAGATATATTTAGAAGACCCTCAAAAGAATATAAAGCATAAGTACAACAAAAATATCTTTAAAAGAGATGTCAGTTTGGACATATTAAAGATTGGATTGGATTTATCTTTGATTTTTCTTTGGTATCTGAACCTTTTTTCAGCTAATAAGGTCCTGTGGGATGAAGAGGTATTTTTGTCTGATGCTTGAGGAAGTATTTGTGTTTGATGTTCTGTAGATATTGTCACGCTGAAAGAGAAATCCCAGTTTCAGAAAAAGTATATTGTGATGACATGGCATTAGAAGAAAAAAAAAAAAAAAACAAAAACCCAAAAACCCTTTAATGAAGATATTGTGCCCCATTTTACTTTCTTGAGCTCTGTCTATGTGGAAGGCCTTAGCAGGGTCTTGACCCACTGTATCCTGGAAAGCTTTCCCAGTCACATGGGAAAGCCTGCCAAAACCAGGTACACATTCATAGGTCAAGACACGGAAATCAGCAGTGCATATTTTGTCCTTCAGATCAAATCTCCTCCTGGTTTTTTTCAAATCCCTGTATTTTTTCACTTGCAGTCTACTTGTGGCAGTTTGCAAAAAGCCAGGTTATCTTCAGAATATTTGTTATCCACAGATACCAAGAAGTTGTTATAGGATAATGATACAGCTCTGAAAAAGAAAGTCTGATTTGGTCCCCAAAGTCTGTATGTAACAGTCAGTAAAAACTGCAATTAACATGATTGTAGATGTGTATAAAAGGAGAAAACCACTAGCAAGTGATAACATTGATTTTACTGCATTTTACTGCATTTGCCTCTTCTTGGAGTTGCGTGCCTTTACTGTGCAAGCTCATCATGCCTTGGGTACTGCTTAGAGTGTAGGAGTTTGTGATGTCTACACAAGTGCTTATTTCTCAAATGAAAAAAGGGAAAAGTGTCTGAAAAGATGCAGTAGAAGAATGTCTATAAATATAAAACCACCTGCTTTTGCAATTCTATTTTCATTTATTTGGCCAACATAGGTAAATTCAGTGAGATCGTAATATCCTGTCTTCTTCCATGTGTTCTTTTTTTGGCAGAGAGCTTTACTTCATCCAAATCACGTTGCATTTAATGAAATATATATGCTATTGACAGCATTCTGAAGTGAAACTTCCAGCCATCTGACGTTTCCTTTTTTCCCTTTTGAATCAGAATGCTAAAGTGCAAAAAGCTTTTAAATGTAACTATTTGCTATTAAATCCCTCCCCAAAGCCTTTTAATTTGTGTTGTAATACTCTTCTTAGAACAGAAAAAAAATTTAGAAAAATGATATCTTCTATCCAGCAAAGACGAGAAAAGAACAATTCTAAATCAGACTGAGGCTCTACATTATGAGGACCATCAAATCCTTCACTCCAGCAGTTGCCTCAGCAGAGAAAATATATTAAGGCAGTTAGGATCATTTTAATTAGATTGAGGCCCCATATATGGCTGTCTAACTTTTTGAGGAACAGGGAAAGGGCAATAATACATCTGAAGGTCATATGAGTTTCTCTAATAGACTGTGATATTCAGACCAATTGTTAAAGATGGGAAAAATTGAGTTCTGAGGTTAGCTTGTGTCAGCACCCAAAGCAAAGAAAGAATTTTGCTGTTTCTTGCTCTGATCTGTAGGTTTCCTTGTGGCACATACCTCAAGCACTGCAACAGATTGTAGGTGTGTGTCCAGATTGCATTAACAATCCCCTTTTATAACTGCAAGCAAAGTTTATTCTGAAGTTATAAAGGTCACCCTAGTAATAGCATGACTGGTTGACATGACATATAACCATGACCTATTTTATAGTTCTCTTCAAAGATTTTTAATATTCATCAGAGAAGGTCTGGGAAGTGGGTACTTTATTTACTCAGTGAAAGCTTATAAAATAGCTATATTAAAAATTTTATATATGCCTATGGTTTTAATTTATCACCCTTTCTTGTTGTTTCTCAAATGTATTGTGCCCTGGATGCTGTTGACAGAGTAACAATATTTAATTAAACTACAAGGCTTTATTTATGGGCAAACCATTTTAGAAGAAAAAATATGGAAAAGGTTTTTTTTTTCCCAAGATTAGCTCTGAAACTAAATTTCAGAGCTGTGCAAAGAAACCTTCTTTATTCAGCATGCTTGGGCAAGCAGCGCTCTGTCTCCTGAGAGATTAACATTGTAAGCAAGTTATGCAGGTGACTCAAATCCAGTTAATCTCACATAAAGAATGTTAATTGCATTGGCAATGGCATTCACTCTGATCACTTTATAGCTGTATAATTAGCTATTGGACATATTCAAGGGGTTTTCTGAGTGATACAAATACAGGAAACAACATAAGAGATAACTTGTTCCTTCCTGATTCACGCTGTGCAAAATGCAGAAACGATAGAAAAATGGAAGCAGGAGTTGTTGGTATTTGCATGTCCTTGCTAACTGGGCTCTGTCCTTACATAGCTATTAATTTTCTAGCAAATTCTTAAGTGTTTTTGAAAATACATTTAGAAACTGATGTGAAACAAACGTGTATTCTACATTGCCTTGGTGTGGAATCCAGTGATTTATCTAATGACCTCAGGGCCATTTACTTTCTCCTCAGCTGGGGTCTCCTCAAAATGAGACAAATTTATTTTCTCATCTCCTGTATAGGAGAATTTACAGTCACAAGTAGCAATTTCGTAAGTATGCACATTCTAATTTCTTAGTTGTTTACATGCAGCTTTTGTTAACCTGGTCAAAAATAAATTATTTTTGCATGCAGACCAAGCCAGTGTACAGACACACAGAGAGTTGTTTTAATTCAATGGGATGAACCAGGGCCTCTAAAACACCAATTAGAGTGGTAATCTGGATCTGAATTTCTTAGTTTAGGATCATGTCTTGAAAAACAAATGCCAAAATGTAGAGATGTGTAGGAGCTGAGAGCAGGAGTTGGTCTGAGTTCTTCTCAGGAGAGAAGTTGTGAAAAAGATGCTGTTGCAAACTTGCAGAAAGTATCATTAAAATATTCCTGTCCAGATTGACATAGTTACAGATGGGCTAAGTACATTGCTTAGCCTTGGGAATAAAAGCAATAGCTATAGGGTTTTGTTGTTTGGTTGGTTTTTTGGGGGGGGGAGGTGGGCAGGGGTGGGGGTTTCCTTTGTCCAATTTTAATAAGTTTATCAAATTAAAACGTCTTTTTCCAAAAATTTTCATGCCTGACTGGAAAACTGATTTTAGTTGACAAAAATAAATCGACTAAATAATTCGCTCTTCTCTAAGAATATCAAAGTTTCTTGCAGTTTGGAAGCAGAGGGGATAATTGGAGTTGAATGGGCAGGAATGAGAGGAATGTAGGAAGCTTTTTGTTCTGAGAAGTGCAGGTGCCTTATACTGTATATCAGTTACCTAAAATATGTTGGGCATAGCTACACTATGGCAGTGGTGTACTTTACTTTTGGCTTGCCCGGAGGATTTTCACTAAATTTAACCAAATGTGCACCTCCCTAAAAAAAAAGTAATGGAGTCATCATCATTCATACACCATTCATACACCAGAGAACCCATAAATGCAGATCTGGGCAGTATTTTCCTATATCTGCTCTGTGTTCCTGCTGCTTCACTCTCCTGGGAGGGTCCTGGGGTAGTTCAGGTGATTTTTGTTGTGTTAAGTTTGTGGATGGGCTGTGTTTGGGTGACATGGGGAAAAGAGCTCTAGTTCAAGTGTAGACCAAACACCCAGAGGAGAATAATCTATTTGCTGTGAGGTATGAAGAAGGGAGAGGCATGGATAGTTGGAAGGGGAATTGGATTTGTGAACTTGCTGGGTTCCAGGTGTGAAAAGTGATATATCTGGGCTAAAAAAAAAGATAAAAAATGACTAAGGAAACAGTCAGCAGCTGGATATGGCTTGTACACACACTTAAAATGGGAAATTGTAAAGATTTCAATGTAAGCAGAGAGGCTAGAAATGAATTTACATGCCCAAACATTGCTGGAATCTGCACATCCTGAGCAGAAATAGGAATAGGACAAAAGCAATGGCTTGGGGAGAAGAATCTTTGGCTGTTAGACATGCTTTTATCTCTATCATCTGGAAAAGTGCTATAGATTCTTAAGCATGTCTATTCTTCTGCTGACAAAATATGTTTTCCCCTGCCAATAGGTTTCCCTGCTAATAAGGAATTCCTGTGTGATGCTGTCACACATTTACATAATTACTAACAGGTGGTTTTGTGTTCCTCATTTTCTGACCGATATTCTGATTTGTAAAATGGTGAATGCTTTCTTGTCTGCAGTTGAATTAATGGAAGCTGAGCTTTGAGCACACAAAATTATAACTTCATTTCCGCCCAACCCTCCCCCAACTCCCTCAAAAAAAAAAAAAAAATTGTCAGTTTTGTGTCTCTGGTTGAACATCAAAATTTAGCAGATATTTTTACCTTGCTTTCTAAGATCTCTATCGTACCTCAGAGAGAAGCTATGAAAAGAGGTGAGGTAATTATAAAGCAGTAAGATACCTGTAATAGAGGTCATGAGGAAATTAATAATTCTGTCTTTGAAGTGCAGTTTGAGTAGTTAGACAGGGGGCCACCCTCTAAACAGACAACTAAAGCAAAATATTAAACACCTGCTCATTAATTGAATACCAACAATCTGGAGATGTTTGGGGAAAAAATAGTGTGTGATCATATAATTGCAACCAGTCCCATAAGGCATCATAAATACAAAGGAAGTGATTAAAAGACATGCAGACAGCCTTAATTCTGTCAGTAAGTGTGGCCTGCTTGATCTTTCTACCTTAATAATGTTCTTTTTAACTTTTTAAAAAGATTATTTGCATATAATAATCATACATAACAAACCTATAAAATTAGCTCTGTAGTTTTCAAGACAAACTCCCTGAGTCAGAATCTGGTATTGATTGCATCTGTGAATTCTGAGTAATTTTTTTTAAGTGACATCATATCCCTTAACTTGCTGAGAGTGAAATATGAAACATAGTGTGTAACCAGTTTTAAATGTCATATGGTAAATCCCTGTCTTGAGTGGAAATATAAACCCAGCCTTATAATGGTTTGACTAGCATAAATAAGTTATGACAATAAAAGTGTGGTATGGCTGAGAGGACAGGACAAAAATTGTGCCGTCCAAAGGCAACTTGGAAAGTAACCCCAGTGACATCCTTTCAAATGAAATTACCGGTACTTGGATTTTGTACCAGTATAACTGAGATCAGATTGTGGCTCTGCATCTGGATTTTAAGCAGGCCTGTAGAACATTATGGTGATTAATGCTATTTGTAGCCGTGCAGCCTAACATAACAAGGGTAAACAGCAGTTATTATTCAGCCCTTAATTTGGTTTTCCATGGTGAAGTTGGCGATGGGGATCAGGGAAGCTCTGTCCTGTGCACAACAGTTCACAATTGCCTGAGGTGCATAAGAAGGAGTTTAAATTTTCCTCTGAAGCATCAAGATATTGATCACTGCCAAAGGCAGGCAAACTCCATTGGCAGCTCGAACATTGCTGCAGCAGGAGCTCCCAGCTCAGGCTCCGGATGTGCAGCGCTGCAGAGCTGCAGCTTTTCCAGGGAAGGGCACGGCCTCAGAGGCCTCTGCACTGTCCGGCGGGTGGCCGGTGGTCCTGGCACAGGCTGCCTTCTGGTGGCTCTTGCTGGAGGGAGGGATGGGACAGCCCCTGCCTCTCCACCCTGGCAGCCCTCTTCCTGGTCTTTATGCACATCATCAGTTCCACTTGTCTGAATTTGTGGAGCTCAGCCTCCTTTCTGTTTGATGGATGGGAAAGCAACAAGATGCTGAAAAGTCAAAAAGTGTTCGTTTCAGCCCTCTGACTCACTGTGGAATTTTAATGTCTCTTTCAAGAGCGGCCCACGTTTCTCAGGCGACCGATTAACCAAGTGGTGCTGGAGGAGGAGGCCGTGGATTTCCGGTGCCAGGTGCAGGGGGATCCCACACCCACAGTCCGGTGGAAGAAAGATGACGCAGACTTACCAAGAGGAAGGTGAGAGCCACGTTCACGTTCACTTTCAGATTTCAATTGTTGCACAATGCTGGAATCCATCCCTAACACTAAGAGTTTGTTCTTCGACATTGTATCCAAGATTTATTTCCCACATTGCTGCTCTTTTGGCACTACAAATCTTGTTCCAGAGGCAGCTGTGCAGGGAAGCCCAGCCTGCGTGAATTGTCCAGGTAATGGATTCCTGTGGAGGAAGGAAAAGTGATGTGTAGGTGTTGTGAGCACATGGGTATGCAGTGAATTTATTGGAGACAGTAAAGATGTTTTAGGGCTGTAATAGTGATAGTAGCCTTCAGAATGATGTGCTGATACCAAGAGGGAGAAAACTTGGCAGGAAAGTTGCTCTGTTGCACTGGCAAGGTGAATTACAAGCAAAGCACTGTGGGCTTCGCTGGCTCCTCAGTTCATGTCTATTAAGTCTTGGAGAGAAACCTTCCTCTTGAGGAAACAAAAAGCCAGACTAGCAGAAGTGTAAAGCAAAGTTGAAATCTGGAACAGGCCCCCTGTGTTCAAGAAAGATTAATTTAGTCTGGAACAAACAAGGAGAAAATTTTAGTGAGCAGGGGAATGGAGTCTCTCCTGCAACAGAATTTTAAATTAGTTTGGCTCCTTTCAACTAACAGAGCAGTGTTTGATCCTCATTTTCTGGAATTCTTTCTTGTTTTGTTGCTGAATCATTATTTCATTTAAAAAAAATCTCAACATGGAAATAGCTCTGGGAACAGGCATTAGAACCCAGGTCTCCACAACCCAGGAAGTCCTTCTGGCACTATTAGTCCTGATTTATTTTTGCACTGTTTTAATTTTAGCAGTAGACATGAATAGTGCCTCTTTCTTTCCCCCCATCATAGCAGCTATTTTCCATCAGTTGAATACACTAATGAAAAAATACATAATCTAGAAAAAACATTTTTATGTAAGTTAGATACATATGTGTGTGTATATATATGTACTTTTAAAAATCTTTTTTTCTTGCAATTAAAACATTTAAAAAGTGGCATAGCTGTTTTGCTTATTATAGTGACAGATGTGTATGAATGTAATACACAAAATAGTGTTTTCAAGAGAAGACTTTTGCATGTCAAGATGGGTTTTTCTCTTTGCTTGCTCTTCAGCTATGTATTGTAGAGTAGTCCACAGTAATACATTGTGTTTCTGCGATTTATTCTTGCTTTTGCACTACTTCTGTTGTTTTAAATTATGTCTGCTTCTAGGTCCCATAAGCAGAAGTAACTGATGATGAACCCACAGTGTCTTTGGTTAGACTGCATTTCTATTAGGCATTTTTAGTGACCATATCCCTTCTTTTTCTCCAACATCTGCACTTCAGAGGCAAATGCCTCTGGCAATTAGCACTGTATGCTTTCTATTCTATAATTTTTTTGTTTTTATAGCACAGTACGTGAGCATATCTTCACTGTCCAAAAATTGGACATTTCCAAACCCTGCTACATGATGCTTAATCAAGGAAGATAAACTTGGAACCTCTAAAACAAAGGCTATTGATTTTTTCTGGATTTTTAAATACCAACAAAGAAATTTGCCCAAGTATAGTCTGAACGAATGGATGGATGGATGAGAAAATTATGATATCAAAATTTTATAAATTATATTTTATTATATTTTATATTTATTTTATAAAGAATGTCAAAATGATTCCTCCTTGTTGAAATTAAGGGTGGTTTTTTTTTTTTTTAGGTAACAGAAAAATTATCTTTCAGCTTCTGAAATCCTGTATTTTAAGCTTTTTAACATCTAAAATGAAATATAAAGCCCTCAAGGGCATCGCTTTGTTATTCTTCCAACATGCATAAATATTTCTGAGCAGATCTATGAGCTCTTTGTCTTATAACTTGCAATATAAATTTCCTGTTTCTACCACTAACAATGTTCTTTGCACATCTGCCTGTTTTCATTTTCTTTCCAATAGTTTCATTTTGGCTTCATCCCTAGATTGCAAGACAATTATAGTAGGTACATGTTGCAACAATTACTGTAGTTTTTTCAGTGTGTCTATTGTTGATTCAGCTTTCAAAAGTGTCTAGTTTAGTGACAGCAAAGTGGGACAAATAGAATTTTTGTATGCATTTTGTTTCTCTAATTTACTTCTGGCAAATGTCAGAATCAGTGATAGTGGATCCATAGTTTTTCAGAAATCTTTGTTTTTCTACCTTTACCTTGTTTTAATTGTTTTTTTAATGATTCATGTGAAAGCAAAGAGAAAAGTAATCCCAGTGATTTCTGGTGACAAATGTGAACAGTGTTGCTGCACCAATTGGTGTGTTGAGTAGTAATTAGAAAATAATTTCAGGCTGTTAAAGTCCGAATTATAAAGGTCCCTGATGGACTGTGAGCATCTCCAGTTGCAATTGGATTAAATGAGGAAAAAAACTCTCAACTTCTAAAGAAATTACTATGTTTCAAAACATGACTCTTTATAAAAAATAATTTGGTTATATGTCAAATTGTCTGTGTAATTACCCAGGAGTATATGAATAACAATGTTTCAAATCTGAGAGTAGATAGTTTATTCTGAAGGTGTGAAACTTCATTCCCAATTTCGGTTGTTTTGAACTGATGATTTGAACCAACTATGATAGTCTGTATTTTGAATGTAAAACCTTGAAGTGGTTCTTTGAGTAGCAGTTTTTAAAATGTCTGGGGAAACACTGGTCTCACTAGTAGTCAAAGGGAGTTACTAATCCAACATCCTGTTGACCTTGCTTGAGATTTCATTCCGGCTGTGATATATGTCATGGAGCTCCTCTGTGTTTGACTGGGCAGGAATTTAAAAAATGATAAATCCTAGGTGAAAACAGTAGTGTGAGTAATGAATGATAACTGTTTTCTCAGTTCTTTTGTACCACTGTGATAAAGAATTTTTTTATATTCCTCAGTGCTTAAAATTCTTGTTACAGCCTAAATTGGTCCCAGCCAATTAATATCTTGTTGATCTAAATGTTGATACTGCACCAACAGGGAGAATCAAAATCCATTTTGAAGTCTGAGGTACATAAAGCCTTTTTCTAGAAGCTGTCCACTTCAAATCAGTGACCCAAGACTGAAATGCATTGTGAATCAAAGGCAGAGGCACATGGTGTATATTTTATTTTAATTGCTCTAAAAGCCTCACCCCACAGCCTCCCCAGTACACAAAGGGTGAGGAATAGTTAATCAAGTATGACCTATGTCAAACTACTGGAGGTGAACAGGATGTTGTGGGGTTACCAGTCCTATGCCTTTGGCTGCAATATGAGGTTCACTATTCCATGAATAGTTTTTTCTCATCATAAGTGACACAAGGAAGTGGCACAAAGATTGTGTCAAAGTGACTCAGATAATTGTGGCCATGCATAATGATTAAGACCTACTGGAAATTAAATAAAATGTCTTCATGCATTGAATTTTTTTCCCCAGTCACATGTTCAGGTATCTTTCCCTCTGATGTCTGCCTAGCAGAAATAGAGATTACATTTTCCTTCCAAGGAGCTGATGGTCTCCTATGTAGTAGGGAACTCAATATGCCCTGGATCAACTTTTCATTCATCTACATTTTAGTCCTGGTAACAGGAAGAAAATGACATTATTTGAGAGCCTACAGTATGAGAGTGGCAGATCTATGACTAGCAATTTAATAACGTTTGAATAAGGTTTGTACAGTGTTTCATGTCTTCAAATTTTCTAGCGAAGCCGAGGAGAGCAGCTGCATGGTCTGTAATTATATAGCAAGTAATAAGTACTTTTTTTTTTTTTTTAGGAAGTGAAGAGATTTTCAATTACAAGTCAAAATTTATGACACACTATAATAACTGTTTAAACCTTTTATACAGAAGAAGTTAGCAGTGCCAGCTCTTCGAGAGAGTGAGGTTAGCTCAGCAAATGTATTTTTCAGTTGCCTTAAAAATGACTGAGTAGCAATCACATAGGCCTTTTTTTGCATTACAGCCCAGAACAGCTGTTTTAGCTCAGTAAATACATCTTTAATGAAATTATAACCTGCTCTTTTAAGTTGCATTTACAGGCTCTGTCTGATTAGATGGATATTGTACTAGAGATGAAAAGTGGCAACTGCACCAGCAGGAAGAGGTATTTGTTTTAATGTGCCACCCACACAATGGGAGTGTGGGCAGAAAAACCAAGAGTGATGCTTCAGAAGGAAAGTGGTGTGCAGTTTACACAAGGTATATTGCTAAGTGTTGAGAGATTGCAGGTTTATTAATTGAAACCGAGCAGTGACACTCAGCAGTGAAAATCATAAACAGCACAGTAAGCTTTCTTACCTGCTGGAGATTAGCAACACTCATTAAAAATTATTTGGGAATAAGCATTCTTAAAGCACAGAGTTAATGTAGTCTAAGCTATGTGTTAGCTGCAACAGCACAAGCCTGGGTAGGTGTTAGTTTTGCTGTGTTTTTAAAACTGGCCGCTTTTTTTTTATGCATATGCATAGTCTGGGCAGAAATGCTGTCTGCCACACCTCTGATCAAGCTTAATGAAAAAGCACACCTATAATTTCACTGTATTCCTCAATGGCTTCTCATAAGCCCAAAACTAGGAGTATAATATGGCATTAAAAAAAAAAATTACTCTCTTCCAGATGTAAATCTTTGAAATGGATTTAAACACAACTGACAGCAAACCTAATGAACTAAGAAAAGCCAGATTTTTTAAGAGGAGATCCAGAAAGAGCCTGATAGCCTGAGAAGTTTTGCATTTGTATTTCTCCACTGTGATGGGTTGACCCTGGCTGGGTGTCAGGTGTTCCCCAAAGTCTTTCTGTTATTCCCTCCCCAGCTGGATAGGGGGCAGAAAATATAATGAAAGGCTCATGAATCGTGATAAGAATGGGGAGAGATCACTCATCGGTTAGTATCATGGGCAAAATAAACTCAACCTGAAGAAAAATCAGCTCAATTTATTATCAATCCCCACCTTCTTTCTGGACAGGGAAGGGGGTCATGGTCAGTTCATCACATCTTGTCTCTGCCACTGCTTCCTTCTCAGGGAGAGGAGTTTGCTTCCGTGCCTGGAGTTCCTCCTCCCTTCCTTCTTCACTGACCTTGATGTCTGCAGAGCTGCTTCTCTCTCATGAGAGCCTTGGTGGACACCTTAAACACACCCACCACATCATGACCACAAGATGAGGCTCTGTAAGCAAGAGAGACAGTAATTTTTAAGAATAAACAGTGGTGCTCCATAATTCCATTTATATTCTGTGGATAGGATATTGAGGTATTTAACTCCAGCCCCCTCTAGATACAACCAAGGGGAGAATGACCTTTCAATGAAATATGAGTTAATAACATTACAGCGCTGTGTGCTTTGTTCAAGTTAATATCTGTGCAGACTGTTACAAAATGCAGCCTAATGTGTATTGAAAATTAATTAAAGAGTGTGTTTTAGTAGTGTAATGAGTATAATCTTGGGTTGCATCACCAAATTTCTATTGCAATTAATAACAATTAACAGTTTTAAATAAAGGGTCAGGGGAAAAGGATTTTTTCATATTAGCTATATCACATGTACTATTTGTCACCTCTGGTTAGATCCTGTATGATTTGCATGCCCATCTTTCTTTTCCTTAAGCTAAAGCATTAAGGAGAGATTAGTCCCTTTATGAGGAGCACTGGGGAGAAGATTGGATGTTCTTAATAGCTTGTCAGAAAGAGAGTGAAAGACAGAGGTTTAATATGATATTTGTATCCTTACATACATCTGGAGGCAGAAGAGGAGGTTTGCAGAGGATGTTGTTGTAGGTGTCTGCCACAGAGAGCTGCTCTGTAACTTGCAGAGTCTGTGGGGCACAAGTGAACACTGGCAGACCTCAGCCAAGTGCAGCATGAGCATCTTTCCAGCTGTTGTACTGAACCATTTGAGGAAACTTGTGTAAAATCAGAGATACCATTTAGAGATAAAGAGTCAATGAGAGGTAAAATGGATGCAGGGGTTGGGGTTTTTTTGTGTATAGAACATCAAGGTGATGTACCCCAGTGATGGTGGGGTGCCCCCTCCTGAAGTACTTTTGATTGAGTATCCCTTTTCTCTGGTTGCTGTTTTGCCTGTCACTAATCCCTTCATGCTCTGCAAGTGGAAACATATTCCTTACAGTCATATGAGGAGTACATGCCCAAGTGAATGTGTAAATGAGAGCATTTTTTTACATTTTAAATCTCTCAAAACTTGACATTGAATAAAGTCCTATAATTGCATCATCCCACAGTTCCCCCAGAGGTTTATAGTCTAACCCAGGAGTTGCCTGCCATTCCATTTGTCAGAAATATTAAATGCTGCGAGCAAAAGTGGAAGGTGTGTGGCTCTGCTAGACTGATCAGCAGAGAAACAGTTAATAACGTTGACATTTAAATTGGCTTCATGTTAAGTGTCAGTTCTCACTGCAAAGCTGAAGAAGAGCTATTGTTTCAGCCAGTCTGTTGGCAGATTCATGAAAATACTCTCCAAATACTTACGTAAGGGTCAAGGTTGGAAAAATAGCTTTACAACTCCATGGACAGCAACCATAAAGGAATTGTGTCAACTAGCACTCCTACCTGCATGTTTTCTCTTTATGCTGTGTGAACTATTGGTGATCTATAAAGGGGTCACTGACAGTGCACTAGAAACAGTATTGTCACAGGAGAATGGTATTATTTCTTTTTATTCTTTCTTATTCTGCAGCCTAAAATAGTTAAATTTCAGGGAATTAATGAAGTCACTAGAAGAGTTCAGAAACAAATTTTAATGCCAGTTGTAGCAGCCTCAAACGTTGGTTTTTCTGAATTTTCCACTCACAGAAGGCTGCAGTAAAAATAGTCTGTCTTGCAGAAGGGAGACACAGTGAAATTTAACATAGAATTTCATTCAAATACTCCTACTAGTGCTTAAATATTTCTTTACTATCAAAAAAAGCAAAATGTACTAAATAAGAGCTTAGTAATCACAGGGCTTGTATACTGTAATTATAAATGTTGGAATATTAAGATAGCTTTCTTTCTATTATCAGTTTGTTAAGCATTAAAATCATAGAATTAAAAAATAAAGATCATTAACTATGCTTTTTTTTTCCATTAAAGCCTCAGGAAAACAGGGAGGAGGAAGCTGTTAGTTATATTCAAGTGGGAGTAAGAGCTCTAACTGATGCTACTGGAATGTCTGGCCTGCAGGGATTTCTTTTCCTTTAACACATTCCATCTCTTCATGGGATACAAAACTTGTCATCTGAGTTAAAAATAAATTAACTTACACTTTCAGTGAAAACACATTAATGGTAACATTCTAAGCCTAAAAATTATTTCAAGTTCCTCTCAGTAAGTTCTATGTTGATAATTGCTTAACTAGCAAAATGTACTTTTTAGGAATATGACTTCTGGCTCAACTACAGTAATGAAAGCACTTTCATTAAACATTAACATGACTTCATTTTTAATTACCACTTCAAGGTTGGTTACTGATTCAAAATACAGATTAGGAAATATTTCATTTCTCTGACAAGTTTATAGTAATCTTTCATGTGCTTTAGGCAAATAACAATAAACAGGCAAACACAAATTCTGTTCATTTCAAAATACTCATGATCTGTGTGCTCATGTTAAAAAAATGCATCAAGCCAAGTTTAGTGGGTGCATGATGCCAGTCTGGGCTCAGATCTTCTTACTTTGTTCCAGTCCTTGCAGTAACATTTCAGTTTTTCAAAAGCTGAAATGGACAAAACCAGGTGACTCTGAGCATCAAGGGTACTTTCTGAGGGATGACTTTATGGCATAGGCATTAATAATATCAATGTCCCCAAGTGCCTGAAAAGTGTCTCATCTGTGAGGAAAAGGACTGCTCCTGGTGACGACAGGATAGGTGTCCATGCCAAGCGATTAAAGGCTCTCTTGGATCATTCTTCCACCAATGCTCCAGTGCACCAATGCACCAATGTGGAGCTCTCCCTGGAACTAAAATCAAATCAGAAGCCCATTTTGGGTCATTATTAATTATTATTAATTCCCTGTGAGTACACTTCCATGTGCAAACAGAAATGTAGAGGCAAAGGATAGAACCTGCTTAAGTTTAGATAGGATTTACCGAGACATTGATTCCCAGACATACGTTTTGTTCTTAACTGCTGTTTGTTTCCAAATTATTTCAAAGAGAATCAAAAAACAGTCTCTGTTTTCTTTCTTGGTTCTCTTCGGAGCACATGGCTCCTGATTTTATAAGAAACTACACGTATTTATGTGCAGTCACACCTGTCTGTTTGCATGTAAGAGCAATGCTGTGGAGTGTAATGCTTCCAGATTATTTGGAAAACAGTATTTCCTTGGACACAGGTATGGTTTCCCCATGTTGGCCCAATAACTGTAAACAGCTGTACACATATTTTATGAGATTTAGACCATTTTATTGAATGCCTTGCTTTAAAACACAGTGCAGCATGGGTTTCTGTTTTATATCATTGCAATTGAGAGTGTTTAAAAGACAGAAATAATTTGCTGATCACAACCCATAAGAGGTTTTGGACTAAAGCAGTACCTGCATCAGCATAGTTGAAGAAAAATCACAACAGTGAATAGTGGCTGGTGCCACACAGCGTTTTTCCTGGTTTGTTGTATAGAATAAGGAGAGATGGAATATAGAAACCCTTTTATATGACAGCTTGCAAATATGCATCACACAAAGAAATTTGAAGTAATATAACATTGTCTTTCACCTTTCTCTGGCTTGAATGGCAGAGCCAAAAAAATGAATGGGTATCTGGACATGTAGATGTGAGGAGCAGCCATCCTGTCAGCAGCTTGGAGATAGCTCTCTGGTAGCTCAATTTATCATGGCTGTAAGTAGTGCCTTAGAGCCACCCAGCAAAAAGCACCTTTTGATTTCAGGGGCACAACAGAGTAATTTGAGACCAGTGCACAGAAATATATTCATAACTATCTCTGATTCAGATTTTGCTAGAGAAAGAAAACCTAACACTCCCATATCTTTCCCCCAAGAAGCTGTTACCCGTATAGGTTTGGGTGTCTTTCTTCTTTCACTTCTCAGTGCACAGGATGAAAGTGAAAAAACTTGTGTCAGATTTGCATTGCTAGTGGGCATGGAGGCTCTCCCTTCTGCTGCTGGATCACACAAGCCTGAAGCAGGTAACAGCTCACACTTCCCATCTCTCTGCAGCTTCCCTCTGGCTCCCTCCATCTGGCACAGGGAGTGCAAGAGCCAGGGAAAAGCTGTGGCACTATGCTGGGAGCTGAAGTGCCAGCACCATGAAACAGAAGTGGAGACAGAAGCTTAAGCCTCCTTAACTACCTCCTGTTTACCCTGGTTTTGGCCAGTAGCATCTCTCTATTTGGGCTCCCTAATCATTGATGTTGTGAGCAATCTTGAAGCTTTGTGCATGTTCTGCAAAATAGTCTGGCAAACAGGCAAAAGGAAATACAACAAAGTCATTTTTGTGCCATCTCTCAAAAAAAAAAAAAAAAAAAAGGCAAGCCTACAATGTGTACATACAAAGGTTCTAATTTATTATTTAATATTTTTTAAGAATGTTTTAGATGAAAACATGTACCTGGTTTAAATTAATGCTAACTTTTTGAGGCCAGTGGCATCAATCTTTAACAGTTTAGATGTGGCTTTTTCCTCTTGCAATATCCCTTTAGCAAGAAATAAGACTCCTTGAGTTGGATTTGTTGAGTTCAGCAGTGCATTCTGTGAAGTTTAAAATGCACTATTAAAGCAAGTACATCCTTGTATTACCAGCTAGGCCTGCTTGGATATTTAGGAATGTAATGACTTCAGCTGCAGATGCATTTTTGCTATCTGTGCATGTTAAAAACAAAAGAGGTACAGGTTTTTTTTCTGTATAGCTTCATGCACATTTTTGAAAATATGGAAACTAAGGATTCTGCAAAGCACTGTGGAAAATTTATATCAAATGCAAAAAAACCCAAAAATTATTGTTAAATATCTTCAGTAAATTTTTCTCTCTTTATTTTTTATTTGATAATCATGAGAAAGATTGATGGCTGAGTATGAACAGATAAATTTTCAAATGTGGGGAAAAAATTCCAACTGTGACAAAACCAGTTCAATTCAAGTTTATTCTTAGATGCTTAAGTTAACACATGAATTCAACCTCAGTACATTAATTTGTGATACTTAAAAACAGTTAATGTGTTTTGTTTTATTTGCTATTTGGATGAGCAGATGGTAATGGTTTTGACACAATTCAGTTTTTTATTTTTCTTCTTTTCTTTGCTTGTAAAAGACAAGGCTCTTTTTCCCACTTTGTCACAGCTGGTTACCAATCAATCTCAATTCACAGTACAGTGATGATAGCACATGTTGTTCAGGGGCCAAATCTGATTGGGTTGCATTTTCAGCAGTGTTTCATATCAAAAAAAAATTGTGTCTGTATGGCAGTGACTGTCAGCACACTATTGTACGACTGTCATTAATCAGAACTAGCAACAATGAATGCATTCATATGTGCCAGAGACTGCCAGATTTCACTCAAAATCACCCAATTTCTATTAGAATTTCCTTACCAGCAGTGTTTTCTCATGTGCCTCTTGTTTCTCTTTTTCTTTTTTCTTTGCCAGTCCCCTACCAACCCCTTCCTTTTTGCTTAATTAAAGGCAGACCTGCTCTATTACTCATAGAACAGAAATTATGTAACGTGGTGCCCAAAAGTAGCTGGTTCATATCTGGCACAGACTGACTGGCTGTTTAAAAGACCTCTCCCAGCTCATTCTGATGGCTGAAGTCTAAGCTGACCTAAAGGTTAAGCACCTCCAAATGTTTAACAAAGAGAAGTACTTAAAATCAATTAGATAGCCATAAACATGTGAAACTGATGTCTGAAGCCCCATGGTTTTAGCTCAATGCTGCATTAATTGGCTAGGAATCAGCAATATTTGGGCAATGTGTCACAAGTTGTTTCTTGACACTGCACATATTTTGAAGTCATAGCTTTCTTCATGTACTGGCAATGTTAAGGAGCAATTTACCACTGCCCCCTGGTTTTCTGCCATTCTGTCATCCAGGAGCCTGCTAAATGCTCTCTGTGATTGGTATTAGCAGAGAGGACCCTGATCCTCATTCCCAAGTGTTCAGAAGCACTAATCCAGAAGAGTGAACTTCCTCAGAAAATGAGGTGAAAACATCTTGCTATGGGGATTTGAGGCTCTAGGACAGAGAGGAGACAAGGCAGTGTTCAAGGCTGAGCAGGTGGATGCTTGAGAAATTCAAAAGGTGTTCAATCTTCATTCCTTGTTATTTTGTTTGTGCTGCTGGGGAAAGCCAGTTTTCCTGCTTTCTCCTTGCCGTCTGCTTCATCTGCCAAAGCTCTTCAGTGAACTGTGGTGACTTGTGGGGACAGTGCGGGTGGAACAGCTGACCGACGGGCAGCATATCAGTACTGCAGGGCAGCAGATGGTTCTGACGCCCCCCGGGCCCATCCATGTATGAATCTAATTGCTAGATGGCACGTTCTGTTAGGGTGGTCCAAAAGCAGGGCCTGTTGGAGAAGCAGGCTGGGAGAGCTGAACCTGTCCTTGAGGTAATTGTTAACTGGACCGTAACAGTGACATGTTGACGCCACCCTCCCTTTGGTGACCCAAGTGGGAGCTGATGGCTGTACCCACCACCCTGCGTCCTGGCATGCCATGCAGCTGGCTCCTCCGCCCAGCAGCCTTGGCACAATGTGCATGATTGGCAGGTGCAGGGATAAAGGCTGCTGGAGCCTCTGAGGCAGCTGGCTGGCATGCCGGCACCAGCACATCCGTGACAGGAAGCAGAGTGAGTCAGCTGCAGCCCTCAGCATGCTGGAGCTCCCTGTCCCAGCCTGCCTGCATCCCAGTTCAGGCAGCTCTTCTCTCAGATACAGCCCTGCTGCCTGTTTTGTTCTCAGCAGCATTAAGTGAAACACAGGGATCTTATCTCTTGTCTGAATTTAAAAAAAAAAAATCAATTACATAGATGGCTAATTGTTGCCCAGCTTTATAGCCCTGATTCCGGTATCCAATTCATATTTATATTACAATTGAACTTAGTTTTCTCATCGCACAGGAGCTGAATACAAATGTATATTTTCAGTCTCCTAGAGCTGGCCTCATGTCAAGAAAATAAGCATTTGCTCTTGTCTGCAATTCTGTAATCACCAAAGACAAATAACTGCTCCATCATTGTGGGATAATGTTGTCATATTCTTGAGATTTTTAAGGGGGACAATTTGCCTTTTCTGTCTTATGAAAACAGTGATTTTTATTTGCCATTGACTAATGCAGCACAGCGTGCAAAATGACATAATTTGTGAGCAGTCTAGAGGAAATGGTCTTTAGCTGCATGTGGCTGTTGAATGTAGTTGTAATAGATATGTAGTTCTCCAGAAAGTGCATATTAGACTCTCTAACATGATAACCACCTGCCCCCTCACCTCTAACAATGGCACTATGCTGGCAAAAAAACTTATCCCTACGAGTTTCTAAAGTTTGCCATGGCATCTACTTATTATTCTTCCCCTTGGCATATATCTTATTAATCAGTTAAATCTGAGGTACTTCATATACATGCAATTAAGTGTGACTCCTAAGGAAATAGGTATTATATATGTGTTTATGTTAATTCTAACAGAATGGTTAGCCTCAAATTCATGTTTATTAAATTATTTCTTGCTAATTGATAGAATGGACCTACTGAATATAGAAAGGAGTTCTGTTGTGGTGAGTGTGAAAAGATGTCTTGACTGCTCTTTGTTCTTGGAATTGCTAGGAATGCTCTAATTGATGTTGTGAGCTTTAGTTAGACCTAACAGAAATTTTAATGTTTCACCATATGGGATCTTTGAGTTAAGATGCTTTGAAGTCTGTTAGCACATGGTGCTCTCTCTACAAACCTCTACTAAAGGAACCAATAGCAACATACGATATGTACACAAAAAAAGTTTAAAAGTTATACTTCACATTCCCAAAGGATCTAAAAACGCTCAAAGAGCCTGACAATTTCTTGCATTGCATCCTTATTCATCCAAACATTTAAGGGTGCTCCTCCATGTGTTTTCAATGTGTTAGTGTACAAGTCTATAAGGCCTTTACTGCACAACAGAAAGTAGATGAGTTCTTGTAAAATTATGTCATGACTGTATGTACTGTGAGAAATTGTATTGACAAGTCTAGATCCATCTTTAGTTTCTTGTTCCCGTTTTACTGCTACATGTGAATCTGAAGTCAAGTCTAGATTCCAGGTGACTTAATGTGTTATATTGAGAAGAAATGCTGTTGAAAATAATTTAACAAAATAATATTTAAAGGATAAAATGTCTATGCTGATAACCAGGGTTTTCCTGATTTGGGAACCAAAGACATTTTATACAAAATGAAGTCTCCTGTTGACTTTAATGAGCTTTGGATCAGAGCCTAAAATATTTTTTTAACCATGATTTCTGCAGGATAATGACAATTTAACTGAATTTTTTTTTCTGTGTATAATCAATCTAAATGCCTTGAGAATAAATGTTCACTGCATGTTGGAGTATGTTGCATTAATTAAGTTTTATACATGCCTCATAATTTTAGAATTATTTCAACAGTAGAAACAAAGAAATGGACAAAGCACAATTGACTAGTTTCTAATTTCTTTTAAGAAAGAGAAAATGTCATTGTCCACCCTTATTGAATCGTTTTGTTGTATTTCTGTGAAATTGATAAATCTGCTTTAATGTGCCTCTTCAATAAATGTCACGTTCCAGAGCTTAAATATATTTTTTATTGTTTGCAATTGGGTAGTGTGGGATCCTACTAGCATGCTCACCATTCCCTAAGGGATGGCTGCTGTAGGGGAATATATAGAAGGAATTTCTCAAATCAGCAAAAAGAAAATGTGTAGCTCACATTGTTAAAGGTATGATAAACCTGGACTGTCATGTATTGATAACTGATGTCTGATACCTTAATTTTATCTTATTGCTCTAGATCAAGAACAAAGTGAATTATATTATTAATAAAGCCCTAATACTGAAAATAGCAATACTAATTTTATGTAAAGTTTCTAACTAATGCAGAGTGCAATAAAAATGTCATGGAGATTAATGCTTCATGGAATTATCTAATGCTGGATAATACTTTATCTTCAAAACTGGCTCCAAGATAGATTCGGACCGGCGTTTTCCAGGTGATGGTTTCCGTTGCCCACAAAAAGAGTTTTCATTCTTTTGCTGTGCCACAGGTATGACATCAAGGACGACTACACCCTGCGCATTAAGAAAGCCATGAGCACGGACGAAGGAACCTACACCTGCATCGCTGAGAATCGGGTGGGAAAGGTGGAAGCCTCTGCTACACTCACTGTGCGAGGTGAGCGCTCCCAGGGGCAGGGCCTGTGTCCCACAAGGGTGATTAATTGCTTTCTGATGAGATGGGCCACGTCTCTCCCTGCCCTTGTTTGGGCTCCACGCTCACTCTGCAGTGGTGGCTGCCCACTGGTTTACTGCCCAGGTGAAATCCTGGTCCTGTTGATATCTCATGCAAAATTTTAATTGATTTCAGTGGGATAGGATCCCCCTGCAGTTAAAGTCCTGTCCTAGTGCATTTTTTATTGAAGAGCAGATGCATATATGCATAAGTAAGCACTACATGACCGTGGGCATAGACATTAGTATGTGAGCCATCAGTTCGGGCTATTAGTCACGTTTCTTTCTCTAAGAAGTATAAGGAGTAGAGTAACTGTATTTTTTAATGACAAACATAATACAGATAATATTATTATGGGATTAGCTCTGCCATAATTAAGCTCTCTACCACTACCCTTTATCCAAAAAATAAACCATAGCCAAAAGAAAGAGAAAATCCTAATTAAATTTTGTAAGTATTACAAGGTAAAGAATAATTATTCTCTCCTAAAAAATTTGTGGTCTCTAGTATCCACTCACTGTTTATGTGCTGCTCTTTGATTTGGTTAGGAGGTTTTAAGGCTAGTGGAATAATGAGTTGACAAAATATCTTTTGTGACAGTAGATATAGACATGCTAAAGATTATGGGGAGAGAAAAAGTTTGTAAGCTAATATTTCTATATGAGTAAATAGAATATAATAGTTGTTATTTCATTCCAAAAGATAAGCAGCAATTTGGCACAACGGCTATTTCACAGTTTAGTGGTGCATGCTGACAGTTTTCAGTAGAGTTGTGAAAGGTTAATAAAAACATTTTTAGCTTTATCTGTCCTCCTCTTTTCATACACATTAAATCAAATGTTCAAAGTCTCAATGGATTGCTCTATTAGAACTGGGGTCAACTGACCCAAGAGGCCAGCTTCCATTTCCATCCATTTAATGCATGGACACAGTTCAGTTTAATTTGCTGAATTCAAAGAAAAAAAAAAGCCAATGAGTGGCTTTGTAGAGGGAGAGATGTTAGTATGTAGCAAAGAAAAGAGAGTGTTTTGATAATCTGTTGAAATATTATCTCAGTGTTCACTTTAGACTGCAAGTGACAATATGACTCTTCCCATTTTAAGCTGAAGAAACAGGTGTGTAAGAGATTGCTTTTCCCTTTTGCAATATGGGAAAATTATTTACCACAGCCAACTGCCAGAAACAGTCGAATCACAGTGTCCAGTAATCCTGGTAACCAATTCCATGGCCTTTAAACACTCCTAGAACTGTGTCCACTGTGTGCATTGCTGGAGCAAGCCTTTCAGATTTGCTACCCTGACTTGTAATATAAACAATCCTTTGAAATCACCAAAGTTTGAACCCAATGAAATTAAGGAGAAAAAAAATCAAGGAAATGTGTAATTTAAGAAATTTTCCCCCAGTAAAGGCATGTTTTCATTATCTTGTGTATTTTTTTCCCCTGGGTTTGTCATTTACAGTCAAATATATAAGGCTTATTCAATACAAAGGAAGCCATGATATTAGAAACATACTACATGTTCAGGATATGACAGAAAATGAAAAACCAAGAAATTCATTGGAGAAAGCTATTGCTTTGAATTTTGTGAAAACAAAGGACAGGGAAACCTCCCATTGACTTTAAAGGGGTGATGAACGATGGACTTCTTAATTAGAGAAAGCCTTAATTTTGAATTCTTAATTAACAGTGTTGTTTGACACTGTTTTTACCATGTCGTGCAAAGGAGCAAAACCACTTAGCATTTCAAAATTTACCTTGAGTGTATCTTGGACCTTGCAGGTGTTATGTAATTCCATCAGCACACCTGAAAACAACCTTAGCTCCCTCATTCACAGCTCCATCTTCCTAAACCAGAGGATGGGGATGCAATCAGGAAAGTTGCGTGACGCTGTCACGAACAGCCGCAGAATCTGAGTTCTGGGACCCAGACTCCACCTTCTCTCTTGGAAAGATGCCTACCACTCTTACACCTCATCTTTCTGCAGAAGAAGGAATATGTCCATAATACTGGAAGCCAAAATATGTTCCAAAAGGTGATGGGTGAGAATGGCAGCAGGCTAGACAGAGTTAAATGAAATGGGAAGAGAGTCATGGAAAGGTTAAGAGCTAAGAAGGCCCTTGCAAGCTGTTACCTCTGATTTTGCATGTCTTACATTTGACCCTAGCCTGCACATAAACACACAGGGCTGGTAATCTTAAAAAAAAAAAAAAAAAAAAAAAAAAAGAATGGTGCAGTTGCTCAGAAAAAAAAAAAAAAAAAAAAAAAAAAAAAGAATGGTGCAGTTGCTCAGAAATATGTAATTATTGCTGCTGATAAAATAAGGGAAGCTTTCCCCACACAGATGCAATCTGGAGTCAATTTTATGTCCAGATTTTCAGCTCTTCTGAAAGAGATATCTGTATTTTATTAGCAGAGGGACTGACAGCTCTCTTCCCCAGTGCAAGTATAATGAAGGGCTGTTGCTATAACCAAGAAATCACTTGTTGCAGTGGCAACTTTCAATCCCTATATCAGCTTGAAACAGTATTAACCTGTCAATCATTTAACAGCAATTTTTTAGGAAGTAGAAGTTACCTAAGCAGTAATTTGGGAGGTTCTGGGTTGAAGTCCCTGTGGCCATTTCAGCCCATTTGTTATATTTTCATCAGCACTGTCAGTGATGAAAAAGCACTGTGCTGTAAGCTTTCATGCCCATTATTGAATAAGAAAAACTGTCCTGGGCCTTCTCTAGCCCTTACTGCTGCACCGACTGGTCATGTTTAAAATTCCATTGGTATTTGACTCAGAAAGAAAATGCCTTGCATGACATTAGGCAATGTGAGGCTTAAATTGATGTGTTCATTGGGGTCTAAAAGTTTGTGCTAATGCAATGCAATTTTTCTTTTATCAGGCATTAACAATGATACTTGATGATGGCATGCGAAGATAATAAAATTGTTTCTCAAAGAATGGTTCAAGTCAGCTTGTTCAGATGCTATGCTCAAGTAAATGGGATGATAGTGTCATGTGACTAAACTGCAGTGAACATTTGACTTAGGCTGCCATTTGAGGGGTTAGCAGTCATGGTAGTATCCATAATGGAAAGTAACATTACACGTCATGCATTCTGACAGATATTCTTTTCTTTTTTTAATTTCCTTTTTATGTTCTCACTACACCATTGTAATGTCAACAGCTCGCCCCGTTGGTAAGTAACCATCCTTCTATCCATTTTAGCATGGCTTCATGCAATGCTTCATCTTTCATTTGCAACAGCATTTCACTGGCTGGAATAAGCAGCCAGCGCTTAATAGTTGTATCTGTCTAACACCAGGCAAGTGGTTTTGTCTGACAAAGTGCTCTTTCCAAACGTTTTATTTCCTACTGTGTCATGTGCAAGCACATTTGCCAAATCACCAACGAGTGCTGATCAGTGAGGTGGGGTGGGTGTGCCAGTACCGAGCCACAATCACTCATTTAGAGTTTTTGTAGGTCTGGTTTTGGGCCTGGTGTATACGCCGCTGAAATTAACAGAAGGGATTGTGTCGGCTTTGGTGAGCTTCTCCCAGGCCCTAAACAATCAGCTCATCCTGCTTTTCCTGCACAGCAGTGGAAGCACAGGCTTTGCATGTCCTGTCTTTCTTGTATCATTCAAAGAGCTCTGAATTGAAGAAGTCCTGAAATTGAAGAGGGGATGGAGTGGATTTCTGTGCTCGCCGAGGAAGTTCATCACTGATTTCTGCCCTTGGGTCATCTTGGAGTGCAATTTTGAGTGCACTGTATAGGATGCAGACTGTTTTGAGCAACCTCTAGGTTTTTAATTCTCACACTGAAAATGTTATTATTTTCTGTGACTTTGAAATTCTGTAAATGCATAAAAATCTTACTGAGGATAATGGAAAATTTGCAATTGTCAGAAGCTGAAATTAACTTCTGGTATTTAGAAATATCCCGAATGCACGATTCAATTTTCTTTCATGAATATTTACTCTGTGCCTACATGGATTTAGTTTAATGAGCTGTTTTGCTCCTCTGATATTTGTAGTTTGTATTTAAATGTATCTTTTAGAATAATAATATGGTTACTCTGATTTTTTTGGATTAGTGTAAAAAGTCAGTACTCGTGTTTATGGAGATTGATGAGGGGTTTGGTCTTTATTTACTTAGTCAAAATTTTTGTTAGATATGTGTTTGACTAAAGCTTGTGAGTTTGAATACATCTCAGCTCTTCATTGTTCTAAGTTTGGAGAAAGAAAGATTGGAGTAATTTAAAGATAAAATCCAGATTAGGCTTCTGTTTCTAGAACTAGGGTGATCCCATCTTATTAACTTGCTTGAGCTAACATCCATGGAACCAAGCCAAACACATCCACAGCCACAGCATGGCTTATCCATACCTTGGAGAATTCCCTGTGCAGAATAGAAATTTACTCTTCTCCATTTGGGAGGCTTTAAACCCAAATCACTACTGTATTATTTTGGCATTGGGCTGGTTCTCAAGTAATTCATTCCCAGGAGTTGCAGAAGTGTAAAACTTCAGTAAGAGAAAATTTTCGGGAGAAAATTTTCTTTTGCTTAGAAAATGAGGTGTGAATTCATTGTGCTTCTTCATTCACTAAGAAATGCCACAAGATCAAAAGTATTTTGCTTGTAGATATATTTTTCTTCACTTTGCTGACTCTTAAAAGACAGGCAAGGAAAAAAAAGTGGAGACTGTTTCAAGACTGTGAAAACTACATAAAATAAATGACTGGAGATTCACAAGAAAATGATAGGTTTCAGCAGTGTTTCACTTCACAGTGCTGATTCTTTCTCTAAGATTTTTCAGGCCATTGAGTCATCCCTGATTCCATCTCCAAAGCTTATATAGCAGGTCTTGGTCTCAAGTTACTTTATGTCCAGGTATATGATTGTGTAATCATGCAGTGGTCAATTCCACATATTCCCTGGCTAGGCTATTTTATTTTGTTGGAAGAAAGCAAGTGTGAGAAAGGAATTTATTCTTCTACAGAATTAATCCAGGAAACTGAAATTAGAATTGTTGATCTTGAAATAATTTCTATATGGGTATATGATATTTATCAAATTATTTAGTGTAGTGATAATCTTTGTGGCTTGTGAAAGGATTGTTGAATAAATAAGTCTAACCCTGGAGATGTAGGGTTGACATAGGAATCCCATAGAAGTGTATGTGGGGATTGCTGTGTGTAAGCAGATCGGAGCCAGTTGCTTTTATCTAATCATCTGCCTGTAGAAAGACAGTGATAGCATGTACCTGTACTGGATTTTTTGCTTAAATACTGAAATAAAACTAATTTCTGCAGTTCATAGCTCTATTTCATTCAAGACTAGGCAAAGAAGGTGGCTACCCATCCTTGTTTTTTTAAAATTTAAAGTCTGGTAAGACAAACCAAAGTAACTTCCCTCTCCACCAAGAAACCCAAGTAGTCTCCTGTTAAAATTGTCATTTAACAAGAATGGTGAGTCAAATCTTGTAGCATTTTTTTGTTCAGGAAGTTAACTGGAATGCAGAGCAAAAATACCTCTCCTTACCTAAAGGAAGCTAAAGAAAACACTACTTCACGTAAATAACTCACTGCTTTCTAGGAGGATGACATTTTAACAGAAGTATATTTGTATATTTATGTATATGTTAAAGTGCAGGGAAGCACTTAAAAGTTTATAATCTTTCATGACCAGAGAATTTTCCAGGTACTTTTATCTTCCATCACTGTCTCCAATTCAAAGCAGACATGTTTTGTCTTTATTAGCTTTTAAACAAGACCAAACTTTTTTTTTTTCCAGTGAAGAATAGAGAAGTATATTTTTAATGGGTCAGATTTGTATTTCTTGTTGTAAACAGAATAATTTTAATTTTCTACTCAAATTTTTGCCTGTTTCAAATATTTGTACTCTTTTAGGTGTGATATTTTTATTTTGATTTTAATTTGAGTGAAAAATTCAGGAGTGGGATTACCAATGACCATCTTGGGTTCAAGCACTTATTAACAAATGGTTCATACTACACAGATAAAATGAGGTATGGTGCTGCCCGAGGTGGGTGGCAGCTGGTGAATTTAAAAGCTCTGTGCCAGATTACTCATCATGTTTGAATTTGCTGCTAGGAATAAATGTGTTGCATGTTTCTAAAATAGATTATTTATAACCTTTTGAAAAGATTTTTGACAGGATTTAGAACAGATGGGTTTAGGAAACAAGATATTTATCCCTATTTAGACCATTTCTATAGCTATTTCGCTCATTAGATAGATTTTCCAGATGAGCAAGTTAGAATTTTCTAATTTTTTTGCATAATGCTGGGTTTCTTATGGCAGCTGGGCAGGAGCATGGCTGCTGGAAGAAGCACAATAGCTGGGAAGAGCCCAAAAGTTTCAGTAACACTGACCCCCATTCAAAGGCAGTTGCTGTACTGCTTTGAGATGGAGGACTTTCAAATGGAAGATCTGTGAAGATCTGTCTATGTCCCAGACAGAGTACTACTCAGCTTGTAAATTAATTTCAACTAAGTCCCAGTGAAAATACAGTTCTCTGAACATCAGTTGCTTTGCAGCAAATAAAGCTTGCTGAGATTTTTGTTGTGTGCTGTGGCTCATCTTCCCTAAAAGAAAAGACTTGCAGCAAATACCCAGATAATTTTGCCACCAGGATAGAAGTGAAGTATTTGAACTTAGCTAAGGGACTAAAGGGAGACCAAGTACAGAAACTGAACTTCCCTGTCATCAGGATGAAGAGACAGACAGCTAAGACACCTGAATTTTCCAAATTTCCTGTTAATTGATTGCAGGCTGTTGGCATTTAAGTGCAATATGACTGTATGATGCATTTCAATCTGCACTGGGAAGTTCTCATGACATAAATCAGCTCGGTATGACTTAATGGTCTGTTAAGAGTGGTGCAGCATGAAAAAAATTAGGAAGGGCTGTATTTTATAGAAAGTTGTATTAGGTTTTGTGACATTGCTCATATGGTTCAGATTGGTAAGTGAGAAAGAATTCTCTTTACCCTTCATTCTAACTCTTGCAGGGAAAGTATCTTTACAATGAATGCTTTTTTTTTTTATTACATTCCTGAACGTGTTACCTTCACTTGAGACACTCAGGATTTATGAAATATCAGTAATGTGAATTGGTGTGTGATGGGAGAGATGAGATCATGCTTGGTGCTACAATGCCATCTTTCAGTGGCAGAAATCTCAAATTTATATCAAAATGTGCTATCTTGCCTGTCTGGTACCACTTATAGAAATTTTCAGGAGAGGGTAAATGACAACAGTGGACATTGAGTTTTTTGGCCTTGTTAAATGAAAGATTAAAACATCATTATTTTTTAAAAAGTCAGAAATTCTTCAGATTTAAAGATAAAATGTTACTGTAGTAAAAGAGATTAAAATATGGGGCTGACTTACAATTTTTTTGTAGCCTATGAATACCACTCTAAAAATCTTGAAGTCCTTAGCATACCTACTTTGTCTTAAGTTCAGTCGCTGAAATACAGGAAGTGATCAAGAGTCCCATTATTGAATTTTTTTTTAATTGCTGAGCTCTAGCTTAGGGAAGTTTTAAGAAGTTTAATGCATAACTTTTATTTTTTAACTTTCAAAGTTTCTCAAAGCATGCTCAGGATTAATAGGGATAAATATCTTTTTTCCTATTTCGTTGGCTTCTGAGTTCTGAGTATATCCATAAGTCTTTGAAGATTAGTGTATAAAAAAGGTCTGTTGATGTGTTGCTCTCTCCAAGCTTGTCCCCTCCTTTCAGTAAAAGGAGTAATTGGTTACCTTTCCTTCAAGAGGAACGTGGAAATCAATACATTAATCTATTCACTTTCCCCTTTACTTTCTTTGCTCTATTGTTGCCAGCCAATTTACAGCTTGGATGTGATCTCAGTGTTACTCAACAGCAAAACTACTGTGTGCCCTATTCCTTGAATGTTAACATTGTCAGTCAGAATAAATAGTAATTTTTCTTCCTCTCTCCTTTTTCTCTCTTTGTTTAACAGTGTCCCAAGCTGAGCAGTCTCTTCCCTCAACCTTATTTATTCTTAAGAGTAAACAAACCAAGAATTTGTCACTTTTCCCACTGTAGCCTATGAGCCTATGCAGGCTCTTTGCCCTTCTCATCATCTCCTTAGTTCTTCTCTGCAGCATGTGAATTCATGGCTTTTTGTAGGAGGTAACCAGATTACATTCATTATTTTGATGAAATCCTACTATATCAGAAAGGGCTTTTCCTTTTCAAACATATTGCCAGCAAACCATCCTGCTATCTCCCCTGAAAAAAGGAATCAAGGCAAATTACATTTCTTTTTGTTGGCATATTTTTCTTTGCTTGTTTGCTAAACTCACAGGAGGTAGGAGTGGCACAAGCCATCTCCTAAGGGTACAGTTTACATAAGGAACCAGGCTGAAGTGTTAAGATTTTATGAGAGCACATCTTTTCTATGTGATCTGAACAAAAGGTATATCCTGAATCCCAGGATCTTGTGAAAAAGAAAAAAAAAATAAATTACAAAGCATTGTCTAAAGTAGAGAAAGTCCTGAGTAATGGAAGTTATTGGGCAGGCAGAATCAGCGCTCCTTTTCTTTATATACATCAAAACTAAATGAAGAACTTACTAGACACAACAGCATCTGTTAAGTTTGGGGGCTGCTTAAAAGAGATGATTGGACAAGGTATTATGAAACAGAGATGTATGTCTAAATGAGAACAGACTGCAGTCACTGGGTTGAAATTAAGACTGATATTTAAACCAAATATTTAAATGCACTGTAAAACAAAGAGGAGGAGGAGGAGCCCAGGGAAAATGCTGCTGCTGAAGTCAGAGCACTGGAAAATGGGATGAGGGAGTGGAAAGTAAATGCCTTTCTTTTAGGCTATGTAGGAGGCAGACTTGAATTTTTTTTAATAATGATTTTCAGTGGGTTTTTTAATTGAAATTACTCCTAGGGAAGAATGACGAACAAATTTTTTCCCCACCATGCAGATTTATCCTACTTCATTCTTTTGGGTCATCCAGGGATAAAAGAGAGATTCCGTGTGTCAAAATATATATAGGGCAGTTAGCAGTTTTTTATTTATTGATTCTCTAGGCTTCTTTCACCTCTTGCAAAGAAGGAAAAAATGCTTATGCTTCCATGCTTTAAGAGATTATCTGCTTCAGTGTGTCAGAGCAACTGAAGGATAAAAATGTTGTTATATGTGAAATTCAGAACCTGAATTTTAATTGAAAATTAGAACAATTAGTACAAAAGAAGGTTTAGCATTCTCAAATGATCAAAGTGTGCTCTTTTCAAGATGTTGTGCTTACACATGGTTCATCTGAAAACAGCAACAAACCAAACCAAAAGGAGTTTCTCTGTTCCCATGAGACAACAGCAGTGTGAAGGACACTAACAGGAGAAGTGGTCCTGGTAATAATTCTCCCTGCTCTCTTCCTCTTGCTCTGATTCTTCTTCCCCAGTGTTTCCTTTTGTTCAACCTGCCAAAAGATCTCCCCACTTGTGCCATGTGCTTCTGCTTTTTGTATTTGTCCTGTTCTTGCAGGACGTGTGAGAATAATCTTGAAACAGTGTCAGTGTTAAAGGTGGTATCCAAACTATGCATTATCCATGCTCCCCTAGGTTTAGGGAAGCTGCTTTCCAGAAGACTCCAAACCAAGCACCCGCTTTACCCTCTCAACACGTGTGATTTTAAAATAATATATTGGGTGTAGTGAAGGGCTTCATAAATCACTTGTTATCCCCACAACCTACCCAGTCTTCATTTTTGTAGCAGAGCTATTCACCTGAAGAAGAAATCATGAAAGACAGAGAACACTTTAAATGGACAAGCAAGAGAACATAGTTAAAAAAAACCAAACAAACAAACCAAAATGAGATTTATGCATTTGTTTAAAAGGCTACTGCACTCATACAGCCTAAGGAAGGGCAGAGTGAGAGAGGAAACTCATTTTCCAGGTAACTCAATTGTAACTCAAGTGTTAAAAAGTTACTGCCTTCCCCTTGTGTGAGCACTCCTAATCATTGGAGCACGCCGTAAGACTGAGATGTCTTTTCTCTTTAAAGAGAATTATTGTCGTTACCTTCCATTAGTTTATCCTTGATAAGAAAGATCTGATTGAGTAATAGGCCTGAGCCATCATCGTCTCTGTCTTCTGTAATAGCTCCTGTGTCGGAGGCTACAGCCTTGATTTATCATTAGTCACAGCTAATAATGCACTAATAACTTTGTGTCCTAACAACCACACATCACTTGCAGTACCCATTAAGAAGATCTGAACTTTTGAGGGAAGAACTGCTGAATCAGCCCGTGTCCCTGGAGTTTGAGGCTGCACCTACTTTGTTTTCCTCTATTTACTCCATCAGCAATAGCAGCCTTGCAAAAGATCTTTCAAAATGTCTAGACTTTTGTAACTGCACTTCTTGGCAGCTCATGTTAAACGTTGTTGCAAGGTGTATAAATAGGATCTTGCAATGTTATTTTGTAGCTGTATCACAAAATCATCTAAAATTCCAATATATGCTAGACAAATTGAACCAATGACACAGAAAAGTAGAGGATCAATTTTTTTTTTTCTTTAGAGTTCCTGTACTGCCTTCAATTGTCATCTAAGCTGATATCAGGAACCAGCAAAGCAATCCTACAGATGAGTAGTTCTATTCCATAGATGGTGTCAAGGGTTACCTCCCTTTTGAAAATACCTATTGCTTTACATGGAGCTCTGCAGGCTTCTCTCTGTGTAAATGTCTTAGAGGCAAGTCTTGATTTGTACTTGTAAGAGTGGAATCGAGTTTGATCTCTTAAAATATCCATGTGTATCAAAGACAGCTGAGGGTGCCACATGAATATTGTCACTGCAGCAAGGATTTGAGAGGAGCACTGAGATACCAGCTCCAAGTCTTTGGAAAAGAAGATTTGATGGGTATTCCAAAGTCAAAAAGCAGTCTGGGGAAGGAAACATTGTCTTGTCATTCAGCTGACTCTGTTAGCTCCAGACAGAGCTACTGGGTATTATACCAGGTGTAACCTTGATTGTTCAAATGAAATTAATTGATTGCTGCAGACGTACAGTGTTGAAAAGGACTGTAGGTGGAAATCTTAGGTTTGCCTGCTGTTTCTTCCCTGCTGGAAGCAGAACTGCATATTACAGAATCTTGCTATTTTACCAGCCAGTGTGTTTCTACTTATTCCTCAGAGCCTTTTCTCCTACCATTACCTGAATTTTGCTTAGTATATTTACAGGTCAGCATCTTTCTCCTTGCCCCCTTTGAATCAGTCATAGAAGTATATCAATGGGTAATAAACAATTCCAGTTTTAAATGAAGCCCTCATCTTTATCACTTTAGCTTGCCTAAGTAATCTCTGTGATGAATTTCGTGTGAAATCTATCAACAGAAATTAGTTGTAATTAAAGGTTGTCAAATCTGTAATTTAAGCCCTTGAAATTTGTTGCTGTCACTCATTTCCTGTAATACTTTTTTTTTTTTTTTCAATGGATTTGATTCAAAGTCCACATAAGCCAATAGGAGAATTTCTACCAGCTTTAGTGAGGTTTGAATAAATTCTCATATTCCCTGGTAGAATCACAGAATCGTTTTGGTTTGAAAGGATCTTTAAAATGCTTCTAGAGACAGTGATTCCACCACCTTCCTGGACAGCCTGCTCCAGTCTTTTTGGTGAAGAAATTTTTCCTAAAACCCAATCTAAACCTCCTCTAGCATGACTGGAGGCCATGTCCTCTAGATCTATCATTGTTACTTGGGAGAAGAGATCTACCCCCTCCTTGCTGCACCCTCCTGTCAGGGAGCTGTACACAGATCACCCACAAGCCTCCCTTTCTCCAGGCTAAACATCCCAACTTCTCTCAACTGCTTCTCAACAGACTTGTGCTCCAGACCCTTCCCCATCTCTGTTCCCTTCTCTGGACATGCTGCAGCACCTCAATGTCCTTCTTGAAGCAAAGAGTCCAAAACTGAACACAGGATTGAAGTGTGGCCTCACCAGTGCCCAGCACAGGGGACAATCCCTGCCCTGGTCCTCCTGCCCCACCACTGCTGATCCAGGCCAGGTGCCTTTGGCCCTCTTGGCCACCTGGGCACAGCTGGCTCATGTTCACGGTCCACCAGCACTCCCAGGTGCTTTCCTGCTGGAAGATTTCCAGCCACTCTTCCCTAAGCCTGTAGCACATGCTGGGGTTGTTGTGACTCTAGTGCAGGACCCAGCACTTGGTCTTGTTGAACTTCATACAATTTGCCTTAATTCATTCATCCTGTCTGTTGCAGTAGAAATATAAAAAAAAACAAACTGTGCTGCAATATCTATAGATAATTAAAATCACCAACATAATGTATGAACTCAAGGGCATCTGATCTGAGGAAGGTACTGTGAGCAAGTTATGATGATAAAATTCACGCAGGATCATTGAATTCCATGTCAACTCCAAATCACAAGATCAGCTGAGAAAACTGTCACTGGAAAAAATGTTGCTAGTACTTGATAAGGGATCAATGTACTTTTTTGCTATGAATTCACATTTTTATGTATTATGTATTATAAATTTCCCCTCCCCTTCTGAGTCTTCTGCCACATTTCTTATCAGATGACCAGAGTTCACCTACAAGGGATGAACCTTCTGTCTCAGTCAAGCTTCTCTGCATCAGCAGCTTTATCAGCTCCTGTTGACTCAGTGTAACCTTTAGTATTCAGCAGCAGTACTAAGAAGAAATGCATGAAATCCATCTTAGCACATTAGAGATTCTGCTAACTATTAAGATTGGAGTAGAATTGAGAAATTCCCTTTGAAATTACATGCAGCTCCTTTTTTAGTTTTTAAGCTCTTTAACACTGGAGCAGGGGCTACCTTCATATACATTTATTAACAGCATAAGAGATCCATTCAGTCATGCATAAGCCACCAACATCCTAAAAGAGTGCAACAGAATGCACTCTTCCCATTTTGAACAACATAACTAATGCTCACTACTGCTCATGCTTTTTTATCTCCATTTTAATTCCTGCAGTAGAATACTGTTCTGTGCTGTAAAAACTGTTTTGAACATGATGTGATTAACCTTAGGGTCCCCCCATCCCCTCATCTCAAAGCCCCTTCATACATGGCCTGTGCTTTCTATTCATGTTCAACCATCTGATTTCCATATCATCTATTAGCATAACAGAGCTCTAGTGTGACATTGATTGAAGCTAGCGCTTGCTGAATGCAGTATCAAAGCATAATTTGCCAAAAATCAAATCTAATTTACTGTGTACTATTTGAATTTCTCAAAAAAAAAAAAAAAAAAAAAAAAAAAAGGAAAAGAAGTTTCAATAGAAGTATATTGGGTCTGTAATCTTGTTCTTTTTTCCCCATATTTTTGCTGGAATCCAAGCAATATATTTCATTCAAAGGCACTGTCTTTGACTTTCAGGTGTCAGTTAAGCAAGAGGTTTTCCACTCTGCTTCTTCCAATCCAGTTTATGTTACACCTGAAATAGTAAAAAGTAATAATCTGAAAAATGCAACACTCAGTTTGCCTCTTTGTAAGTTTTTTAAAACAAATCCTTTTAATGATCTTAGTGTTTAGCTTGAATTAAGCATTAAAGTTCTTAACTTTAATGCTTAACAGCTTAATGCTTAACTTTAACAGCTGAAGCATGTCAAGCCCACTGTTACTTCTCTAACTGTGCATTTTCAGAATGTTTTAGAAATTCACCTACTTTGAGAGCAACAATAATGGCTTGAATAAATTCTGCCCAATGTTCCACTGAACCTGTGCTTTGAGCAAGTCATGATCTCACTTAACCCTTCTCCAGAATGGAAGTAATAATATTTGTCTGCCTTTATAAACAGCATCCATATGTGAACATAATGATCTCTCTTTTTAGGAAAATTGAAGCACCCAAGAGCTTGTTCTGTCAAAGAAGCCTTGCTGTCTCTGAGCAGGGCCATGTTGCATTCTCTGGGGATAATGACAGACACAGTGTTTGGTAGTTAGATTTGACCAAGAATTAATCCTGCAATTATTGTCTGTTACTTTCAGTTTTCAAGTTCAACTAGAAATTGACAGATAAAACTGATATGGTAAAGACATTGTTTAAATGCTGTAAACAATGGTATTTTTATCAGAGGCTGTCTGTAAACAGAGCTATAGCTGAATATGACAACAAACTATGAAAAAATGAAGATCTCCTTCATTATTTAACTCCATCTTCGAATAATTTAAAAAAGTGCATGCAAAATTTTATTTTTCAAAAATTATGTTTTCCATGTTCTTTGAAATTACGGTTCTAAATAGGTTGGCTGAAGAAACTGGTTTTGTGCTTGATTTAAATCTGAGTAAAAGCTCTGATTTAAATTTATTTTTATAATGATTTTTTAGTAATTAAGGCTGCAGAGCAAAGCTAGAAAACATATTTCTGCATAACTAGATGTGATTGTTTTATGGAGTCTTTAGAAAGCCTGACCTAGTAATAGTGAGGCCAAATATCTCATGTAGTATGGTCAAATAGTGGAGAGGTCTTGGTGTGTGGCAGGGAGAGAATAGAGCAGCAGGGACGGTCAATGTCAGACCTATAGATTTATTTTCCTTGTCTGATTGTGATAAAAAAAACCAAAACTAAACAAACAAACCAACCAAAAAAAAAAACCAACCAAACAAACAAACAACAAAAAAAAAACCAACCAAAAAATAAAACCCCCACATTCTTCTGCTCTTAGGAAAGTGAGAGTTGTTGAAAATTAGGAACAGGTCAAAAACTGGAAACTAGGTAGAAACCAGGGTGTGTATTTCTCATTGTTCCTTGACTACAAAATTACCTTAATTTGATCCTTGGAAGATCTACTACAGTGACAAATTTGGTTGTGTTATATCTGTTTAGAGCTCTGAATTATTGATTTACAGTAGAGACCTGTGTATGTGAGAGTGTTTCAGATGAACCTTTAAACTTGCCTACCTTGCATTTATCACAGTTACACGATTTGAAGGACGGGCTCATGAAATGCCATGCCCTTCTTGCTTCTGTTGAGCTGTTTGAGAGCACTGTCTGTGCACTCCAGGGCACCAAGCAAGCCTAAGAAGTGAATTTAGCCATCCATCCTGCTTAGGATAGATCCATGGGGTGGTCTCCTGACACCAGGATTTTAGGCGCTGTAGGAAGATCGTGGTCTTGAGGCCACCCGCAGCACTGCATAGACAGTAGCCAGGCGTACACAGCTCCTGTCACATGCAGGTGTAACACCTGAGGAGATGAGGAGGTTTCTTCTCTCTGCTGAGCCTGAGGTCACTGTTGGTTCTATATTGATATCCTGGGCAATAACTCCTATAATTCAGTGGGCTAATTCAGTGACCTTTATTTAGCAGGTGGTCAGAGCTGTAGAGATACCTTAGTGTAAGGTGTGTCTGTAGGAAGGGAGGTTTCTGCTTCACAGCTTACAGGTCTTTCCCTCTTCCCATGCATTGCATGAACAATCACACACACTGATTACCAACCACCCTGCCATTTCCTGTCACCTGTGAGGCTTGCACATGGATAATGCTGGGTGAAAAAAGGTGAGGGAAAGCCAAGTAACTCCCTTCAGCTCAGCTGGAGGAGTGGTAGAGCATGAGTTCAGTTCCCAGAGTATGTTTAGCAATATTTTATAGAAATATCAAAACACGTGGCTGTAAAAGGCACCAAGAGGGCACCTAGCCCTTAGTCCTGCCTGCTCATAAGATTAACACCTCCTAAGGTGGAAAAAAAGGTGGACATTTCTCTCCAGAGGGGCCCAAACCTCTCTTTAGGAGTGTGAGGCAGAAGAAAATACCCTCTACCTTCTAAACTGATTGTGATTCATGTTTATTAAATGCTTTACAGTTCTTGTTTTAAGAGTGCCAGCACTACTCAACTGATGCTCTTTAGGCTCCTGCTGATCTGTAAAGCTTTGGGAAGTAGCTCATGAGATAACTGCAAAGTGTGTTTCAAGAGAATCAGGTCTGCTCACATTTCTATGCAGTTAGCAGGTTTGTGTCTGTGCTGTCAGCAGGTGTAATCGGAAGCTGGGTCTTGATTGCTCTTCGTGCCTAATTAAATAGTTTGTAATTATCATGCTGAAAATACAGTTTTCTAAAACACTTAAATTCTGTTTACCCGAAAGCTCAGTGTTCCTAAACCATCCCTCTGCACACCCACAAAACCAATAGTGGAATAGAAGAAAACAAGGATGGGGTGAGGGATTTGAGTTTCTTTTTTACTTTTTTTTTTCCTCTTCAGCCTGCCCCAAAAGTTAGCTAGTCCTTTGATAAGAATATTTGGAGGTGCTGCTTACATTTTTAAAGTATGCAAGAGTACAAATCCTCTTTCAGTGAATTCCAGTGATGAACCAAGAGTGGAGGGTTTTCATGCCCAGCTCAGAAAAATCATTTGCTTTACTTCTACATCAGGCTCAATGTAGTCACTGATTTCAAGTTTTTTATCTCAAACACTCTAACACTTCCTGCCCTCTCTCTACTCATTAGCACTTTTTCTCAACCTTCACATTCCCAAGCATTGACTCTCTATTCTCCACCATTGTTCTTCAGACAAGTCAAACTATGCCACTCTCTTCAAAACTGTTCACTTCTGACTGTGCTTCCTGGTCCCCTGTGACTGGACACTGTTAATGCCAACTGCTTGAAAACACAGCCAGTCCTGCTTCTTCTCTCTTGTTTTAACTCCAGTCTCTTTTTTTCTTGTGTCTTCCTTACCTCCTGAAATACCTATTTCTTCTTACTCACACTCACCTCTCCCCATCAACTCTTCAACTTTTGCTTCTCTCTGCTCTTTAAACTAGATGGAACCTGGATTTACCAAGTTTCTGTTCTTTTAGCAACCATTCTTTTTGCAGCAAGTCCTCCTCCCCACGCTATTCTTGACCACACTGCCTCTAAGAGTGAGAGAGTTCTTGAACTTGGGTTCTTTTGCTGTTATCCAGACCTTTTTCTCCCTTCTCAATCATTTTTTAAAAGTCCAGAGGGGCAGACTGAGAAAATCAGTTTCTTTATCCTAATTTGTACCTTGCAATACAAGAGAGCTCCAGAAAGCTCTGTGAAGTGTGAGAGGATGTGAGGGTGCTGATGCCTTTCCAGAGCAAAGGTAGAATACATCCAGAGTCAGCAATATAAACACCTGAGTCCTGCTCTTTAGCATTTAATGTCATCAGAATTGACTATAGCATGTATGGTTGTAATGTTTCTTTCCTTTTTATTATTTTTTTAATAACTGGGGATGTCACATACATATATTGCTGCTCTCTTTGTCGCTGTTGTTGTTTCTGTTTATATATTAATTCTGTCTATACTAATGAATGTTTCTGGTGTCATGTCTTCTGGCATAAAACAAATCTCCATAATGTTGTCTTTTTCCTTCAATATTCCCTTTCTCTCCCTTGCAAAATATCCTAAACTTACACCATGGTTTTTTCTTACCTTGTAGCTCCCCCACAATTTGTGGTGAGACCACGAGACCAGATTGTAGCCCAGGGTCGAACAGTGACTTTTCCTTGTGAAACTAAAGGAAATCCCCAGCCAGCTGTTTTCTGGCAAAAAGAAGGAAGTCAGGTAAGTTGCAAGCACCCTATAAGTCTTTCAAGCCTTTCTAAATAGTTATGTTGTTAAATTTTAAGGAAAATTACTTACATTGTCTTTCACAGTTCTTTTCATCTTTCAAAGAAATTTGGTTTTTTAAACTATCACTATTCTCTACTGAAATTTGTGTCACTTTTTTAATATTCTGAAGAACACAAAGGTCATTTAAGTTGTTGAAACCTGTGCTAGGCACTGTATAGATGAGTAGAAAGAAACAGTATATATGTTAAAGGCTTTTTGTTCTGAAGCCCCCAACAAACAGGTGGGTGAGACAGACACAGTAGATAAAAAAAGGTATGACTCAATTTTGAACTAATCAGAGCCAGTAATTACAGTTCACAACCTGTCTAGACATGATCAAGCAGAATGTATCCAGCAAGCTGATTTGCATTGGCATTTTCTCATAGAGCATACAGATACAGGTTTTGAACACACAGATGCTTTCTTCAGTAAAATTGTCTCAAGAAATTTCCAGACCTGGTTTTGGAAATATTTATCTGATCATCTTTGAAGGCAAAATTTCTGAGGCAGCAATTGTTGCTGCCAGCAGCCCATACTAACTTCTATAGCTTAGTATTTGAATGCAACACCACATTTCTTTACTGGAGGCACTGTGTGTACCAGCTCAGGTAAAACATGAGATAAGAGCTGAACCACACATCTGCTCTGCCCCACCTGCTTCTGCTTCACCTTTCTCAGGAGGTCAGAAAACTGGTTCAGAATGACAGGACCACGCTGACAGCATTTTGTGCTCTGCTGTCTTGGTGGCTTACAAAGACACAACACAATTATTTTATGGGTGTGATTATTTTATTGTCTGAGTGCAAGCTTAACCTTCAGTATGTGTGTATCTCTCAGTGTACTATTCAGAAAAATTTAGATCTAGCCTCCAAGGATCACATCCTGGAAAAACACAGTATTGTGAGTCTCACTAAGGTGACGATTTTTCCAAGGGGGAGTTAGAACGGCATATTGAAATTAAAGTAGGAAGTACTGATGTGCTAGCAAACATTTCAAAGCTCTTCCTTGTAGAGCATTTTAATAACATGGTAATGTTTATGTAAAGTGAGCTTATAGTGTCACACTTGAATCTAATAAAGTGGACATCCATCATGCAGTAATAAAGAGAAGAGCTTCTAATTAAAGTAGGACATCATTTTCTGGATTAAAGTCATTTAGCGTAATTGAAAAGTGTTAATACTCTATTTTATCCTCTTCCATTGGTATCACTTCAAGGGTAAAAACATTTTAAGGTGAAAATGCATCTTATGTCTTTAATTGAATGTTATTACCTACTGATTGTACTATGTTGAAGCTGCTTAATTACAAACCTGGAAAATTAATTACCATATTGAGAACCAGATCCCTGAGGGTTAGAATAGTCTTTTTTGGCAAATAAATGCAACATAAAAATTGATACTTGCATGGTTTATAATCAAACCTTGAAACATGGCTCAATGTGGTTTACAGCATTCTCATGTTAATCTTTACTGATCATCAGTGATGTGGCACAGGTTGGGGTTGCCATCTCGAAGTATAACTTGCCAGATTTTGCAGTGAGATGCCACAGAGCGAGTGAGTTTCCACACAGTGTATATCATCATAGTAACAGAGAGTGAAATTTTTGCCAAATTACATGACTTTTCACCTTTGCCTCCCAGCTATAAATTGTTGCTTGTCTCTACAATGCTGTTTCTGCTTTTAGGGGAGCTGTTTGTAGCAGTTCAAAGTAATGTTATACAGTCGTGTTATCCTGCTCCAGTAATTGTAGGGCATTTTTGGTTGCGAATCCATTTCTTGATCCTGTGTTTCTGAGCATAACCAGCTGGAAGGGAGGGGAGCTGTTCCCTCCTGAGTAATTTTTTGTGCCAGCTTGTGTATCAACAGCTGGTTCTTTGTGCTTGGTAGCCTTTTCCCCAGAGCCCAACAGCCACTCGCCAATGACCGAGGGCACAGGGCGTGTGCAACCTTTAGACTCTGTGGATTAAATTATTTCCTGAGATAAATTCAGTGGTACTATATCAGGGATGGCTCTGGTCCCTCTGTTTGCGACCCAGCATGCCACCATTGTGCCCAGATGAGCAACCTGATAGCTAATTAAAACCAGTGAAATTGTGAAAATGTTTAAAAATAGGCTGTACTGTAATTTAGGACAAGTCGTAGTTTGTAGTTTTCTGATCTTTGAGGGGAGGATTTATGAGACTGGTGAACTCCTCTTGATGTGTGGAATATTCACTGGGACGTGGTAACTTCCCAGAACAGTGAAGCCCATACTGAAGATAAAAACAAAGATTGATTCCAGATTATAATGAAGTGATAAAGAGGGTTCTAGACTATTTTTCTCTTAAGAATTAGGAGCTTAAAACTTGAACTGTATTTTACATTCACTTTCTATTTGTATTTTCCATAATGAGGGATAAATTAAGTTGAGATCAGCCATGTCAAATTTCTCTTCTTTCTCATAATATTTACTGAAGTTTTCATAATGTCCTCATCTAGTAGGTATCTTGTACCAGGCAGAAGTTATTCTGGAGGCTTCAAGGCAGTTCAGAAAACAGGGCAAATATTTGAGACCCACTTACACCCATAGCCTCAAATTGTTTCAGAATTTTAACACTTTTTTTTTCCTATTGTCTGACATGTTTACTGTGTGAACATTGATTTTTGAGGAAAAATTTGCTGTTATAAATTTCTTAAACATTGCTATTGAAAGGCAGTAAAAGAAAGGCTTTATGTGATGAGTAACCCAGTAGGTAAATACAATTATAAGAATACCTGGAATGTTGGATCTTACTCAAAGCACATCTTTTTCCTTTTGCTGACAAACCCATAGAGATAAAGGCATGTATTTCACTTAAAAAGAGAATGTTTCTTATTTGAATTCTTACTTGTTTCTTAAAGCAGTTTGTTGCTTATCAGTTCCAAATAGTTTTTGTAAACCACCAAGGCCTGCTTCAGAAGAAACAGATCTGCAGAAAATTAATTTAATACCCTACTCCGCACTTTTAGATTTTATTTTTAATCAATACAGACAAGCTTAAAAGTTAGTAGGGAGTCATCATTAGAAAGCACAGCAGAGGCAGACAAAGCTGCAGTAATGGCTGAAAGCTTATCACAGCATGATAGCAGTGTTTTGGGGTATTCCTGATGCAAACAACTGTATTTTTCATAGAGTCTTGCTGAGTTGACATAAAACCCAGACCCTATTTCACTGGAATTACCTTTGTTTAATTATTGTTTAAGCTGTTCTCCGTTGGGCAATGCTGCTGATCTTTCGCTTCATATTGCTTTCCTTTTTCTCTTCTTATTTATTCACAAGAGCTGTGCCAGAGGGTATACCTTTTTTCGTTGAAAACACACCTCTCACCACTAAAACCTTTTCGGGCCTGTAGTATTGATTCATTCAGTCCTTCATCATATGCAATGACTACTAGAGACATTCCAGTTATTATTATTGACATCTCTCTTTTCTCCAATCCAGCCCAAAGGCAAAAACTAATCTCTCTGTTTTGTGCTAACTGATATCTTATCCTACATGAAATTATTTTTTTCTCTCTGATGATTTCCACATCAGATTAATACCCTTTCTCTTCACCCTCCAGGCTCTGTGCTGCATTTCTCCTTTGGTTTATCACAGTTTTAATTTCCTTTTACTTCTCCTTTAAACTCTCATGCTCTGCCAGTTTCTCCTACTTCATGATGTGCTCCTATCTTCCTCCCAGCTTTACTTATGTGTCATGCTCTTACTTTCTCCTTTTCTCAGAACACTTTCACAGCCAAGCAATAGTGCTCTGCTCCCTCAAGTCTCCAGGATTCAATGCTTGCTGCTAGTTTTCTAGTGTTTGCTGTAGTGTTAAGTCTTTCTGGTTTGATAGCTGAGTGTATTATTACAATTGCATTCAGAATGAAGATGAATGTGTCACAAATATAAATTGCTCAAGTGTGATTGTTGGAAAATGTCTCCTCGCCTACACCTCAGTCAGTGCACAGCACTGTGAGCTGTCAAAAGGCTGTTTCTAATTTAAACTCTGAGTTGCCCAAGGCAGGGAAAGCAGCTCTATCTGTTCATAAAGTCAGAACCACACTTGCTTTTCCTTCTCGATTATTTATAGTACTTTTAAGGACGAATCATTGTCTCTGTGGCTGAAGGAAAAGTGGTACTTCTGTGTTTTGAATTGATGTGAGATGAATTGTCTTTGCAGAACCTACTCTTCCCCAACCAGCCTCTGCAGCCCAACAGCAGATATTCCGTGTCACCGACTGGGGACCTCACCATTACCAACATCCAGAGGTCTGATGCAGGCTACTACATTTGTCAAGCACTGACGGTTGCTGGAAGCATTTTAGCAAAGGCTCAGCTGGAGGTTACTGATGGTGAGCTGTTAGAAATTCCTATTTTTTTTTTCCTGTCAAAAGTACTTTAAAAGCAGTGTAAATAAATGTGTGTGAGATCACATAAATCATGCAAGTAAATGGACAATTTTCTGTAGGAAATAAAGTGAGAAAAGATCTCTGTATTTGTCTATGGAGTAAAAAAGGCATCAAAGTCTAGTTTGCCTCTTGCTTGCTTTCTGAAGGTTTGTTAACAATAGAAAAAAAGGGACAAACCAGCATAGAATAGGTTTGGTGAGAAATGAAGCTGCTTGGTTTGCTAGAGCTAAGACAGGACTGCAAAAATAAAATAAAATTATGGAGAATTAATAGGTTTGTGATTAAAGCAGTGAACTGGTGTGCAGAAAAATGTATCTCCGTACCCACCCATCTTCAGTCCTATCTTAGACAAGTAGGGGATGTCCTTAGCTCAATTAAATTGACACAGTTGCTGTGAAGGTGGTGGAGCACTGTAGGTTTAGAATGCCTGCAACATGTAGCCCTTTAGTCTCTCCATGAATAAGGCACCTGCCTCAGAGCTGTGTTCTAAGAATGCCTCAGTAGGAGTAGGTACGAAAAAGACATGAAAATCCTTAGGTAGAGAAGAGTTTTCAGGAAAGGAAAAGATATATATTGTCTGTCTTGATGCTTTTCATTTCAAATTTCTGGGTTTGAAATTCATCCTGCCTTGAGGTTTCCCATCTACAAACATGAATCCTTTTCATATGTCAGGAATCCTGTTGATATCCCTCTTCATGCTCTTGTGGATATAAGGCAGTTTGCATCCTTTAATGTTAGTGAAGAAAACAAGAGGATCCCTCTTATACTCAGAGACAGCGGCATTCCCCAGCATCATTATTCCTTATCTTAACTGACACATTAAATATCTCCTGACAGACTTTGATGAATTTTTGCCATTAAAACTGTTGTTATATGCAGAGGTCTACTTTTACTATTCCCTTAGAGACCTGCCTGCACCATGAAAGTTTGAAAAGATGTCTAATTTTGAATAATCTGCCTTTTCACAAGAGCATATTCATCACGAGTGACAGGTAGAGAGGTTCAGGCTCATGTTATAGGGGTTTGAGAATTAATTTGATGCCTTTTCTTTGTTTTCCAAAAGCTGCCTATATTTTTGTGACAAGGGGAAATAGTTTCTGCCTTATCCTTGCATCTCTTCAAGCACATCCAAGCTTTTCTGTAGTTTCTGGAGACTAAAGTCTTGGCTTTAGTCTGCAATCTTGTTAAGTCCTTTCTCTCATGGTTTATGACAAAATGATGCATTTTTCATTCAATGCAAATTTAAATGTAGATTAAAAGGTCATTTAAAAGGAATGGAAAGACAATATTTTTTAATATCTGTCCATAATGCTGCCTGATTCAGGGCCATGAGTGTGATTGGAATAAATAGAACACAAAAACATTGGCTGGGAGGACACTGAGCTGTTAAATGGTCACACCTGCTGATGCTGCACAGATTTACAGCAACAGGCGCTGAGTGGATCAAATCAGGTTCAAGGATGCTAGTGATGAGAAATTCTTCCTTTTGACAGCCAAGGGCTTTGGTCCACCTTTATCTATATTTTGTGTGGGGAAAAAAATAAATCCTAATTGATCTCTTTGGAATTTTCATTAAGTTTGTTTAGCAAGCCAAGGGAAAGTGTCCCTGCTGAAATGCAAGCTCATCTCCGGTTAATTCTGATTAAAAGCAGCGTGCGTTCCACACAGCTCGAGAGAGCATTAGCTGGTGGCTCTGCTGCTCAAGGAGTGCAGGGCCTGCCTTCCTCAAATGCTTTCCAGAAGCCACTGGCAGCATGATCATTATGAAATAATACAAGATTGCTTGATAGAAATACCATTTCATCCCAGAGTCAAAGGGCGGGTGAGGTCAGAAGAAAAGTGCCAAAACAACATTGTGGAGCTGAGATTATGTGGATAAATGCACTATTAGATCACAGATTTTTTTTTTTTAATTGCTTTTAGTTAGGAAGTTAACCATAAATGTCAAAATAATCTGTTTGTGGTTGATGCTGAGCAGAAGTTATGGGAGCTAATGACTTTTATCAGTAGGGAAATCAAATTTAATAGTTTTAAGAATATAATAAAAGAAAAACACTGTGAGTGCTAGCTATATGCTTAAGCATCAGTGTTCTAGTTTTTGGCTGGTGATTTCAGTTTTACTTCCTAGCCCAGAATTTTTCTGTTTGGTTAATGATTTAATAATAGTGGCGAGCCATCTTTTTCATTTTGAACACATTTTTGTTTGATCCAGAGTAATTTAGATCCAATTGAAGTTCCAATACAGAATGAAAACATGTCATGTGTAGAAAAACAAGTGCTTAATTATACCATATATAGCAGTGTTTCAGTTGTTACATTTTTGCACTTACAAGTCTTTACTGGAAATATTTTTAACTCAAGTGTTCACATGAGAAGAGATTACTAGCTGTGATGAAATGTGCTGAGTTGAGTGATAATTTTGCTGATTATGGACTGTGCTAAGAGCCTTCAGCGTATTTGAAATTCAAATCTTGTATTTTCTTGAAAGGCTATCATGTAATTCACTGTCTAATGCACATCTGGAAAGGCAAAATAATTCTAAAAATTGAAGAATCTTAGCAAACCTTTCAAACCCAAGAAATGAATATGCAGCTCACAGTCTTAAAATGACAGATTATGTAAATAAACCAAGTGCTTCCATCTCTGTCTATACTCAAGATAAAAGGAATAGCTTCCAATTAGTATCGTGTTAATATTTGTCAATCATGCACAGAATATTTTGGAGAAGATCTTAATTTCTCCTCGGTAATTATTAAAATTTATTAATAAATGTTTCACAGTTTACTTGTCTATAAATCTGACCACCATGACTCTTAGCCCTCATCCAAAGTATATTGCGTGTTTTGTAGCAAGTGTGACAGTTTCGAAGACCGGAAACTCAGACCAACTTCACAGCTTCCTGCGAAGCTCTTCTGTGAAAAAAATGAGGGATGTGGGATTGGTCTCTGCTTTTCCACCTTTCAGAGTGAACCCTGCCCTATCATGAGCATTCATCATGTGAATTTCCTTACTTTTGTCCAATTTTACACATTATTTCACCAGGGGTTTTTTTTGGGGTTTTTTTTGGTTGGTTTTTTTTTTTTTAATTTTGATTTTGGAAATGCCAAAGTAAAGACTTCATTTTGTCTTTCTCTTCTTTTAATTTTCATGGTAATTTGATCACATATCCCCCAAATTTAAATGTGGTTTCAGTTGATCCAAACTGCATTTGTAGTGAATAAGCCGTTCATGAACAAATATAATTTGTTCTTTTCTTATAATCTCTTCAAAAATTAGGATGCATTTAAACATGAAATGAATCTGTTAATTTTTCAGTTACCAGAATATGCAGATGTATGGACATTGGGAAATAGTTTCAAAACCATTTTTAAAATTAAAGTAATTTTGAAATCAACTTCTGTTTTACCATGGAAATATGTTTGTAGGCATACAAAATGTTTTTGTGGAACAGATGTAGAAGTTTCTAGCTAGGAGAAAACTATGTAAATGAAAAGAAACAAAGTAATTAAAATGTTTTAAAAGCAACTAACAATCCCCACACCATTTAATGGCTATTTTTCACTAGCCCTCTGTTCTTCATAATGTTTCTGATATATATTTATATCATTTTAGACTCTAAGCAAGTTTTGGATCCTTACTAATGAGGACCTAAGTGGTAGGAATGCAAGCACACACATGTTCTAGAGAAGATTTACAAGTCATAGTTGTGAAGACAATGCAGCTGTTCACAGATCAGTGGAAACTCTAAGTGTTCATTTAACCTTTAGCCTTAGTGTCATGGAAACCTGTAGTGGTCTTTCACCCATAACACCCTTGAAAATGAAGATTCCTTCTGGCCAGGAGGCTTTCAATTACACTATTGATCAGAGCTATTTAAAGGATTATGAGCTCCTCATTTGGGCTGTAAAAAAAATCTAATTACATGCCAAAGAACAATATCCGTAATGCAGTAGGTTTTGAAAATACCTACATTGCTACACATCTGAAAGACACTTAGATGAAATAACTGCAGTAGAATAGCTAGCAACTTAAATAGTTATTCCTTAATTTTTAGCTACCTAGAATACTGGAATTTGCTGGTTTACATTAAATCTGAAGCATAACTTGCACAGCTAAGTTTTAATTTGAATATACTCGTGCTGCAGCTACCCTGATAGTGCGTGTGAGCTGAGATCAATTTTTATTTTGCCAAATGGTTGAACTATGTAGTCATAAGGAACATTAATGAGATTAAACATTTTGTATCAAGGTGAAAATCATATTTTATATTTTTCTTGTTATATAGTGTTTCCTGTCCTATCTCTTAAGTTTAGTGGGTGATATTTCAGAATTTCTGAAACAGTTTTCACATCCTGATGTTAAGAAATAATCTGCATTGGCTTTCTATTTTCGGTTTCAATTTCAATGAATGTGTTAAGCTCACACTCCAAGGTGTGATTTTGACAATATTAATGATTCTGATCTTTGTGAATCTTGTTAACAAAAAAGGTAGGTAGTATTTTTGCAACATTAAAATTTCAGAAGCAATTATTTTAGGAGTAAAATGTGCCACTAACATATCCCTGATATGTTTTATTTATTTAAAAGCATGATGAAAGCACTTTGGATCTGTTGAAGGTTCCAGAGGTTTGCATCTCAAACAGCTCAAATACAACAGAAGCCATACTGCTTCATAATAATTTGTTTTCACTTTATTGTTAGAGTCAGGTGTTGTGTATAGACTATAATAAACACATTCTCAGCCAGAACAAATACTGCAAACTCAGTTGACATCCGCAGAGGCAGGCTAACTTGCACCAGTTTAGAAGTGAACCCTGCCTGCTACAGTATTTAGTCCCAGTCACACAATTGTTCAGCTGTTCAAAAGTTAAAACAGCAGCAGTATGGCTAGTAAATATAAAAAGATATATTAAAAGAAAAAAGAATTCTCAGTTCTGTTGTACTGACTTTTTGTGGCAGTCCTTGCCCTGTGTATATTCCAGTAGTTCCCATTCAGTTTATATAAATGCATTCTTTAGACACAAGGTTATTGTATGTTGCTTAACAGATGGCTCAGAGGAAAGCTTCAACAACAGAATTATTTGGGGAAAAATGATCTTTCAAGAAAAATGAACGTGAGCATTTTACCTCATCTTCAGGACATCCCACTGGTCATGGAATGAGGCTTATATGCAGCCATGCACTCTCTCACTGGTCTGGTTGCAGGGTCCTTTATTCAGTATTGCAAGCATGCAGATGTAAATTATCAGGGAAAAAAAAATAGGAGTTCATGGCTTTAAAAGGCGATGAAATGATTTGATAAGTAAGCTGTTAAATGGTGTGATTGAGTTCGGGCTTTTCTCTGCTGGAAAGAGCAGTTCCATCATTTAGATCACTCAGATTATAAAAATGTTTTGTATAACAGTTAGATATTTTTGCTGGTGAAAAATTGCAAATAGAGTAGGAATGGGGGATGTAGTTGGTACCCAGGCTAGAATAGCTGCGGTGTTTCACTCTTAACTCAACAGATTTTCTCTTTTAGACCATAAATTGGGTAAGCAGTTAAACACATTTTGATGTGACATCAAAGATGTGTTTTAAGTGCTTTCCCAAACTGGAAGAAAAGAGTGATGCAGTTCAATTCTTCTCCGAATCAGGGTTTTAGTTTTCATCCTATGAAAATTAACCAAATGAGCCTGATGTTCTTTGCTAGCAGATATTTTTCTATCTACATGTTACCTTGCAGTGGTGAAATAAAACTCTTCCTGAAACAGTTTTCAAATATGCCAACTAATTGATAACCCCTATGGCTCCTCCAAAAATAATGTTTTTAACCTCTTAGAGGCTGATTTCAACCAGCTTCTTAAAACTTGTCCTGCATGGTGGAGTAGGGCTCACAGCAGCAGCAGAGGATGGTTGAAGTTGTGGGTGCCAATGCCTGTGCCACTGTTTTAGTCTTGACAGATCGGCCTCCGCCAATCATCCTCCAGGGCCCCATCAACCAGACCCTGGCCGTGGATGGCACAGCTCTGCTCAAGTGCAAGGCCACCGGAGACCCCCTCCCTGTCATCAGCTGGCTCAAGGAAGGGTTCACCTTCCTGGGCCGGGACCCTCGGACATCCATCCAGGACCAGGGCACGCTGCAGATCAAGGCCCTGCGGGTGAGTAATGGCAGCACAACCTGCGTGGCCAGGGTGCAGCTCCTGCTGGCTGCCTCAGGCAGCTCTGCCACCTTCCTGCTGTCTTCAAAATTAACTTGCCTTTTCTACTGGGCAGTTCTCACCAGGTCATTATCCGTTCTTTGTGTAGGAAAGGGCAGGGGAGAGAAGAGCAAAACTAGCTTCAGATATTTCTACGAGAATTCCCTAAAAACAAAATTGGTGTTTATAATCTCATGTATATTGCAGTAGAACACAAGAGCTGGGGTAGATTGAAATGTAAAAGAACACTCTTTCCTTATCTTTTCATTGGTCTTACCCTGAAGCCATTGGGCTCTCTGTCAAAACTTAGAGCAGTTCCTTGGCAACACCTGACCATAATTTTCCAAGTACTTGTGCTAGCACGGGATCTGGAGCTCATCAGGGTTTGACCATGAGCTTTCTCCATCAACATCAGTCCTGAGCTGGCTGATTTATTTCAGTGGAATAAATGCTTCCTGGGAATGTTCCACCTGGCTGCAAATGGGAAAAGACAACTAATACTGTAGCATACATGTAGTCATATGCAGAGGTATTTCTATTAAAAATTAAATGCCTATTGTAATATTTACATTTTTACACATGAGATAATACAATAGCCTATAATACTTTAAATAGGATAATGTCACATGGTTTTGATAATTATTGCATCACTAATCTCTTTTTTGGATTTTAATTTTTCCCTGTTCGAAGATAAACATTTGTTTGTATGTGTCTGGACAAGCATGCATATGGAAAAATAGTAAGTTAAATGTACTGATTTGTCAAAAACTTGATGATAATTTCAGAAACCATTTAATTTAGTCAGCAGAAATGTCTGCACTTAATTTTGCCATCCAAAAAAATGTCAATAAACATAGTACTAATGACAAGAAATAAAGAGCAGTTTTGTTTTCTGATACCATCTCATCAGTGATCATAGTTGAATTGTGAACTTCCTTGGAACAAAATAGAATTTATTAAAAAATTTATGCTACCTTGCCTTGAGTAAACAATTTGTCATTCCTCCCTGGGCTGAAGGCAGGTTTAGGCCATGAAGGTTAATGCATTTTTCCTGTAGAGATGGATTAAAGAGTGCGCTTGAATAGTCAAGATTCCCCAGTAGTGTTAGAAAGCAGCAATTAAAGGTGGAAGCTTAGTGATTTCAAACAAACTTTCAGGCATTGATGATGGGCTTCTGTGGAGTGTCCACGAGGCAGAAGCTCTTGGGATACCTGTCTGCATGCTGCTATGCAAACAATGAAATTGGTTCTGAATCGTGCCAGCGCATTAATCTCACTGTTAGAGGCCGTGTCTGTAAACTAAAGGAAAATAAAATTGCTTGCAAGAGGAGACAAGAACAGTATTAGTAGTGAGTGTGGTTCTGAAAGACATGAGGCTTTTATTGATCCTTAAGTGGCTCATTCACTAGTAAGCAATTTTCCTTAAAGGCTCAGAAAGGCATTTTTTTAGAAACGCCTCTATAGCAGTAATGTGCACTGTTTGTTTGACTCAGGTTTAAGAACAAAAACTACACAGAACCATAAACACAATTTTTCTCCTGTTCCTTACAAATTTTGTGAATTAAACATGGATTTACATGAGGAATGTTTAACTTTTCTCTCAGGTCTACCTAAACAAGGACTAGCACCACTTCCTAAAGAAAAAGAGGGCCGTGAAAATGTCCAAATATTTACATCCCCAAGTTTAAAATAAATTAATAATTGCCACTCACATTCTTCAGCCTTCTGGCTGAGGGTAGATTTAGATTAGGTATCAAGAAGAAATCTTCCCTGTAAGGGTGGTGAGGCACTGGAACAGGTTTCCCAGAGCATTTGTAGATTCCCCATCCTGGTTCAAGGCCGGGTTGGACGGGACTTTGAGAAACCAGTTTAGTTGGGTGGAACCTTGAGCAACCATGGCAGGGGGGTTGGAATGAGAGGATTCTTAAGGTCCCTTCCAACACAAACCATTCTCTGATCCTTTTCTGGTGTGTCTGTTACAGCACAATCAAACAATTCATGCACCTGCAATAGTCACATGGGTCACAGTCATAACATGAACATAGAGATTTTTCTGATAAGCCAAGCTCTCAGTTGCCCTGAGGAAGATAACTAAAAACTCACATATGTCACTCATTCAATACCCCTTCAGACAGGTCAACACTGGTGAAAAACTGCCTTTTGCTGTAGAAACATACCACACCAGGATTAGACATCTTCATTAACTAAGGAACAAAACTTTATTTTATTGAATAGTAAAGATTTTTCTATTCACCTGCCCTGTTTGTTTTGGTTTTTTCCATAGCACAAAAGGAGTATAAATAATTGAATTACCAACACACTAAATCTGTATCAGAATCCATCCACAACCTGGAAGTTAGATAATTTGCCATTGCTTGCAAGAAGCAGTGTACTTCCAGCTTGCTTTGTATGTTGTTTGCTTTCTGCAAGTTACTCTGTTGTGTACACCAAATACCTCATTGAGTATGCCATGCACCATCTGTCACAAGTACACAAATGAAGTTGAGAACCATAGCCTTGAGAAATATTCCCCATTAGCACATAATGAAGAATCATCTATTTAATAAAATCTCAATGGAAGCAACATAAAACTCTGCTTCAGAATGCTACAAGGCTCTCCTCTGGAAAATCTCTCCTTTCAAGAGTCTTTCTCATTTCAGTAGCAGCACTGCTATATTTTGAGTCTGAGCCATTGTCAGAGGGGTTTTCATTATTGCTTGTATTTCACACAAATAGCCATCTCCTGAAATGCAAGTTATGTTCATTCAAAAAATTGAGCTAGCATTAATGAGTTGCTTCCTCCCCTATGGATGGTACACTGCAGTCTCAATGTATCTGAAGGAAAATAGAAACACAATTCGTACATGACAAAGCTAAAAATCCATTAAGGTATATATCTGCAAGTAATCTAAAGAACATCTTCTTTTTTTGCCTTGACATTCTTCTTGAACAGTGACATATGAGGACATATGCTACAGTGCCAACTGTAGTTAACAGAGAACCCATTACAATTCCTTAAAGCTTCTTGGATGCAGTTCTTTTTCCATCAAGTCATGTAATGGTGAATAAAATTCTTCCTAAACAATAGAGTCAGCACTCTCCCTTTTCTGCTTCTACCTCCAGATTACCATGCTTTATGTATCATGGAAGGAGCGCCCCCTCCATATTTTTGTGCTTTGTAAAGTTACCATTTTCCATCCATCCCTGTAGTCTTCACTAGTTCCTGACTCAGAAATCTTTATTTTAAATTTAAACAGGAAATTTGCTAGTAAGACAGTTTATAGAGTGATGAGATTAACATTGGCAATCTAATTCAAAGCAGTTTCCCCAAATAAATTTAGTATATTTGAACTGACAAGGGAATCACAATAATTATAGACAAATGCAGGGGATTTTTGCTACCAAAGGGCCTTGCAAGCCTGAAATAAAGACCCATGTGAAACAGAAGAAGGGTAAGCATGGTGTAGGATCTAATTTGATGCTGCTCTTTGGAAATTGCTTGGAGGACTGTGGAGAGAGACCCACTGTTAAGTTTCAGCAGCATTTGTATGTGGGGTGTATAGAAATTACTTAATTACTTTGTAAGAGTCTAAGGTGATGTAACATCCTTCCTGGCACTGGAAACGGGACCTCTGGGTCCTCATGGGATAATGAATGCTGAAATTTTATTCTTTAAGGCATTAATTATTTTTATATTGTTACCTGATTTCACCTGCATTTGTTTTAACCAGTGCAAACATGAACACTGTCAAAAACATCCATTCTGGAGCATTTACAGTACTGGTACCATTAACAATATGAAAATAGGAATTAGTAAAGTATTATAAGCAAAAAATCTTATTATAGTTCTCTAAAGGCAAGCCACCATTAAATGATTGTTTGAAAATGTTTGATGCCTTCTAGTCTGGTGTAAAATGTAGGCTAAGTCCTTCTTAGCAAGGAATATTTAGAAAAAGAAAATAAGAGTAAACTCAGCTGATTCTAAAAAGTTGTTAAAGCTGCCCTTGTGCCCCTTTTATGTCCAGCTGTCTGATACTGGGACTTACACTTGCGTTGCCACAAGTTCCAGTGGGGAGACGTCCTGGAGTGCTGTGCTGGAGGTGACAGGTGAGCAATGCCCCGGGGTGTGGGCACATCAGGAAGGTGTGGGCCATAGGACAGCACTCTGAGTCAAATAATCTCTTCCAGAGCTTCTGGGTTTGACATGGAGAAGTTCTGAGTGAGAAGGTTGTGTTCTTTCACACAGCTTGCATTTCATTGCTCTTGTCTTATGATGCCCACTGACATTGCAACAATTTTCATGTTTGTGTCCAATGACTGTGGTATGCTTTAATTCTTCTAACAGGAGTATTAACAAAATGTGCATGTATCCAGTAATTGGCTTAGGCAAGAAAGGTCCAAAGTCAGTACTGCTCTGTTAATACTGCAGTCGATTTGGATACAGGAACTTTCTCAGCAATGGAGTTGTTAGTATTTTATGTACATTTCAGCAAGCTGGGATTTTTTGTTATTCTTTCTTAAATGTATTTATATATACCCTTTTGAGTTTTGCATTTTTTTTCTTTCATTATGTGCTTAATGATAACTCTTCATCCAAAAACACGTGTTAGTAATGCAACTGTTGACTTAGGTCTGTGTAGATTAAGAACATCCACTACACTGACTTTGCAGATGTTTGCCATGTTTCTCATTTTAATCTTCTGCTTTGATCAAATTATATAACCAAGGATAAAAAGTAATCGTTTTGTATTTGCCCTTCACAGAATCTGGTGGAGCAACAGTCAGTAAAAATTATGATATAAATGACCTCCCTGGGCCACCATCCAAACCTCAGGTCACTGATGTTACTAAGAACAGTGTCACCCTGTCCTGGCAGCCAGGGACCCCCGGAAGCCTACCAGCTAGTGCATATATCATTGAGGCTTTTAGGTACGTGAATTATACCACTTTTCAGCTCCTTTCTTTCTAATTTTGCTTAAACCCTGGTACCAGGGTTTTGTGGTGTTCTTTTGGACTCTACACTTATCATTAGAAGCTCATTAAATGACTCAGCTCAATAGAAGGCATTGATTCATATTCTACACATTGATTTTTTGTAATTTATCACTTTTTTCAAAGTGATTAATTGGAGGACATCTAGCTATTTCTTCAGGTCAACAGGAATATAACAGAACAATGCAGTAATTATTTGTCACTTTTCCCTTGGTGATCTGTGAGAGTCTCCTGTGGAAATGCTGCAGGTTCTTGCAGGTTCAGTACAGATAAAATGGAAACAAATGGGTAATCCTGAAACCTCTCTGCAAACTTTAATTCCTGCTCTTGTTAAAGCAGTACCTGTTAAGGAGTCAAAGTGCTTTAAATTTCTAGTTTTTAGTGTTTGAGATAGATGAAAACTTCTAACTGAAAAGACCAATATTGATAATTTAGGATTTTGTCCTGCAGCCTGAGGCTGTAAAAAATCCAGATGCTCTGCTCCACACAGCAGCAGTTACTGTGTGATACAAAAGAGCTCCTGGGCTCCAATACAGCAAGTTTGTTTGAGCAAGGGCAAGACTCTGACATGTATCTCTAGAACACATTTTGAATTAAAAATCTACAGCTTCTTAAATGTATTCCTTAATCCAGATATTAAAAAAATTACAAATACTTCAGTTCATCTCTAAGTTAAAATTCATGCAAGAATTTTTCATAATCATTTGCATACAAATTTTAGCTCAAATGTTATGTATGTAAAGAACAGTACAGTATTTGCAGTTTGTTGGTTTTGTTGTAGAACTTACTCTATGCATGGTATGAATGAAGTGATTCAAACAACATAAACCTTGTAGCTTTCCATTTCCTTTTTTCTTTTCATATAAAAATTGTTTTATCAATGCTATAAACAAAGCATAGTAAAATTATCTCTTTAAACTTTTCTGATGTTTCACCCTAGATAAGCTTTAATGCTATCCCATGAATAACTTTTTTAAAAGCCAGGCATTTTCATTAAAAGCTGTTTTAACAAGTACATTTGAAATTTTTTCATATGGTGGATTGTAATCTAATTATAATAATTTTGAATTGAAAATGTAGTGACAGAAAAAATATTCATATAATTTCATCCATTTCAAAGCATGCTTTCAAAATTTTTTTTTTAACTTTGAGAGTGAATTTAGTTCAAGGAGAATACTTTCCTTCCAATGACAGTTTATTGACATAGTTTACTTAGCACTATAGAAAATTATTCTTTCAAGAGAACTCTCCTTTCTATGGCTTTTGTTCAAGAGTAGCCTATTTATCATTCAAATTTACTTTACAGCCTTCTACCCTTTCCTTTTGCAGGTATTTTAGAGAAATAGCAAAAGGTTTTTACATTTATTGCAAAGAGAAATACTTTTGACAGCTGCATTATTATTTTTAGCCCATCTCAATGCGCTAACTGAAACAAATATTTTTAATTTCACCCCAATTTTACTACTTCTTTCTGCACTTAGAGTCAATCCAGTGTTACGAAATGGGTCCTTCCACACCTTTATTTTTCTCTTGTGTTAGTTTGTAATCTTCCTCACTGTTCTCGTTGCAGTCAGTCTGTGAGCAACAGCTGGCAGACGGTGGCCAACCATGTGAAGAGCACGCTGTACACCGTGAGGGGGCTGCGCCCCAACACCATCTACCTGTTCATGGTCAGAGCCATCAACTCACAGGGCCTGAGCGACCCCAGCCCCATGTCAGATCCTGTCCGAACCCAAGGTAAGGGGCTCTTTCAAGGCCCTTATGTGCTCAAGCTAAAATAGAAAGAAGGAACTGTGGGCTGACCCATAGGTCAGTCTTGGCCGCTTGGCTTTAGCACACTCACTGAAGGAATCGTGGTTTGGGCTTAACCAATGAAGATGAAAGTAGTCCAGTGTTTGCTGCATCAGTCTGGGGCTTAGGAGAGAAAGGTTACGTCCTCAGTCCTTTGTACAGTGTACACCCTTTGGTTTGCAGTTCACTTAGACTCGATTTGCTTTTGGTTTCCATTGAAAACAATGTGAGTTACCCAAGCTTTTCTGAAAAGCACTCTGAATATCCTCCTCTCCTCAGTCTTTCCCATCCATGTCCTTTATTCCTCTCCATTAGTGGGAATATGCTATGGTAACAAGTGTATATAACAGGCAAGAATGTGTTTAGAATTAGTTTTAATCAAAAGAAATGCACAACACGTGTTGATTAATCTGACACAACATTTAGGCAGAGAATTCATGTAAATTAAGGCATCTGCATGCTAAGGATATATAGAAGTTATACTGAGAAAGGTATGGGCTTTCTATTTATATACCTGCATTTCTGAATTCTTTGTATTAATCCATTGCATAAACCAAGAGAGAAGGCTGACGTGAAATCCCTCATTTGTGGGGTGGTGATAGGATTGGTAGCTCTGATCCTCCATTGCTACTGAATCAGCTGCTGAGGTCTGTTCCCTTTGCATCAAGCTCTAACTGAATATAACTACCACAAACAGATTTCCCTTCACAGCATGGAATTTTTTTTTTTTGACTTTGACAAAACATTGCTTGAATACTTAAATGAAGAATGTAGTTCAGTGTTAAACATGTCGTCATTCAGAAATTCATGATTCTTTGGAATCGCAATTTTTTTGAATCCAAAGTAATAGCTCCTGTCACAGTTAATTTAAAATTAAATCCTCTGTCTCTGTTTACTGTTATTCAGAGACTTCTGTCTCTGAAGATCCGAAGGTGCCCATGGGAGAGCACATCCTGAGTCAGTCTCCAGCATGTTTGTTGTAAATTGTTTGGGTTCTTTGCTGGATGGAAAGAGATAAACAAGAGTAGGGTGGTATTCCTTTATCACGTAACCATCCAGCCTCCCTCATCCCAGCCTAGTCCTGAATAAATCTGTCCTGAATAGTTATACCCTCAGAATAGTAATTATGGCTGGAAGAGGCAAAACAGAGCTGCCTTCTCAAAAGCTGGAGGAGGGAGTTGTGCAGGGATTTCATGGCCTGACTCTCCATGGAGTATCAAAAGTTTCCTTCTTTCTTATTTTCCCATTGTTATAGGGTGACTCGTGCTTTTCATTGCAACAGCCTTTTAGTCTGCATAACTTATCACCTAACTAAAAAAATAACAACTTTGTTTGGCATTTGAGTGTCAAGTATAGACTTTTTATCTGACATACTGACAAGTAATTTGATTTCAGTAAAAACATGTCTTTTAATTAGCTACAGCATGTGTTGCAGCTTCCATTTCCAGAAGCTGTTTAGCAGTCAAGCACACTGAGACATGTACAGGATTTATAGCTTCTTTGCAAGCCTGCAGTTTAATAGAATTAAATCATAAAATCAATTGAAAATTAACATAATGTTTTGATGTGATTTCTAATTATGCCTGAATTCAATTCAGGCTCACAGAAGAAGCTGACACACAGTGGAAAGCCTATTCACAGTGGCCACAGAGAAGTAACAAAGCAACTATAGCAGTGCTATGTAATAATAATTTGCAACAGGTGTCTGTGGTAGCTTTAATAGCTGAACATTTTATGTCCTGGTATTCAGTAAAGCAAATACAAGTAATAAGATTTTGTGTAAATTTTCAATGCAAGTAGATAATCAGGTACTTTCAAAAGGTTTACCTTATATGACTTATGTGAAATAAGGACAGAGAAATCAGTAGCTACTCTAATGAAGGAGTTGATTTCCTGTTGGATTATTAATAGATGAAGCCATATACTAAAAACACTCTTCCAAAAAATAGATATATTCATATGCCTGAAATCTAAATAATAACAAATTGAATATATATATATATATATATATATAGTCACTGTATATTCACTGAAAGCTGATAGAAGAGGTGTTAGAGAAAATATCTAACCAATTTAATTGTGATCAGGATGTAACTTCTTGCACCAGTTTTGGCTGAGTTATGATTCTATTAATCTAATACTTAATCATACCTTTAGAGACAGATCAACTGCTTTTCCACCAGGAGCCTCCTGGACATGTGAAAATGACATTATGCTGGGAGCATCACAAATGTTTTCCAGTTGTACATACCAGAAAACTGTAAATTCCACATGTACATCTTGGCATTCATTTCTTACTGTTACTAGTCCATGTCATTTTGTTACTTCTGGACACATGTGCCATTAAAATGATGAAAAGCTGTTCATACAAACTACTTTGTGGAAATGTCTTTTCCTCTGAGGGAATACACAGGCACTTTGTTGGCTGTACATCACAGCATAACTTCACCTGAAATGTAGCAATGGATAGCTGTAGGTTTACTGCAGCAACAATCATAGTTTTTTGTGGATAGAAGCATAAATGATCATCCTGTAGGCCAGTCTGAGTTGCAGTTTTATTTTATAATATCTCTGTTTCTTGGCTGCTGCAAACAAACATAATTTGCTAGACAGCCACCTTCAATGACACTCGTATTTGGATTATATTCCCTTTGGAGATCCATGGAGCCATTTTAATTTGGATATCGATAGAAGTCTGTGGCAATATGTTTTATTGGTGACTCAGAACCCATAACAATCTAGAATTATGAATGTGAATTATTGATCATTGAAAACTACTTACTTTCAAGATCTGGAGATAAATGATTAAAGTTGTTATATTTAAAAGTTTCATTCTTAAGACAACTATTATTTCTTTTAAATAGCATTTAGGAGATTAAAAAGAAATCATATGATGCCTATTCCCATATCTAAGTACATCAGAAAACTCTTATGTATGTATCTTTTTCACAAGGACATGATGTTGATCTGAATGAGGAACTGTCTTTGACTATTGAATCCTAAGGGAAAACCAAGCAGAATTCAGAGATGCCTGGACAGACATGACCATAATTTATCAGTCCTTTTATGAATATCTCTATAATCAGATTTTCACTAGAAGAAACAATTCCCCCACACACTTTGAAGGGCTCATGTTCTTGAAGAGAAATTTTTTGTGGTAGATTGTTTTTGTTTGCCTTTTACTAGATGAGAATCAGTTTGGCTTCCTAAATTAAATATTTTTCTTTTCTCATGTTTGCACTAGATTTCATTAGCTATGTCTGTTAAGGGAAAATTCGTTTTGCAGGGGAAAATCCTATTTTTAGTATTGGGTTTCTTGTGTGCATGGCATGTGGGGAGAGGAAGCGTGGTGAAAGTTTGGAAACATATAATGACTTAATGTCATGTGTGCTCTAGCAAAATAAAAAACCACTGTTCATTTTATTCAAGTATTCTGACCAATTTGGTTCCAGACATCTGTGCAGCATTATTATTATCTGAGTACTTTGGAACTAGTGAGCATTGCATCTCTCTCTTTTACCAGAGCTGAGAAAACTTTGCCATCTAGTCAGAATACTTCTTTAAACATATTTGTATTTCATAATTTCCTAAGTGGCTAGAGGTGTTTGCATTATTTGATAATTGTATGTGTTTCAACCTTAGTGCTGGTTTTTTGGGTTTTTTTTTTTTTGTTTTTTTTGGTTTTTTTAAACAGTGCTATGAAAGATGTTCAAGTCAGGTTATTAGGCTACTCAGTAAATTTTATTGATGCCATATCTAGCTCTTCTCATTAAAGTGATGCTTTCATATGTGTGCCTGGCAGATATCAGCCCTCCAGCACAAGGTGTGGATCACAGACAAGTCCAGAAGGAGCTGGGAGATGTCATTGTACGGCTGCATAATCCTGTTGTGCTGACACCCACGACAGTGCAAGTCACCTGGACGGTAAAGCTTCTGCTGTTGTTACCTTAACAATGCTTCCAGTCTGCCTATTTTGCCTGTTTATCTCTTCACTGGATAATTTTCTGGTTTACCACCCAGAAAAGATCCAGTCTTGACCCCAATGTGGGTGCTCTGATAATCTAACATAATACAGTGTGTGTTTGTGTGTGTGTGTGTGTGAAAGCAATGAAATAGTAATTTTTCTCTTTCAAGTCAGGTAGGTTCAATGTCTTCAGTCTTCTGCTTGAAGCAAGTTAGCTGTCTAACTAGAAAAATACTATAAAAATGAGCATGCTTGAAGGAAAATTACACTGGATTCATTACACTGGATGTCAGTGTAATGATTGTTTGAAAAAACAATCAAAGTTAAACATCAACAAGAAATTGCTGTATGAAAGAGTACTTTCTGCTTCAAATCATTGTGACCTCTGACACTACCCTATTATTTAGTGACCCAAAAATCAAAAATATCTTTCCTACAGGGCACTTGTAGTGAAATCAGAAGCACATGGTGCTAGTGCCTGACACACTGTGTATCATCTGGTTTTCCAGCACAAGCCTTACCCACAGTGAGTGGATATCCTTTCATTAGAGAAGACCAGAGTCTCTTGGCCAGTGCTTAACAACATTTCTATTTGAAGGGTCAAACTGCTGGGTAGAATTTCTAATATAGCGTTTGGCTTTCAAATTGCTCTGTTTCCCTTCCTGAGGCTTGATGGAAAGGATTTGTAAGAGTAGGAGAGAATTCCCTGGGCACTGCACACCAGGAAAGATTGCTTTTCTCTTGGGGCATCTGCCCAGAGGAAGTAGAGCCACGAGTGGAAGAGTGAGAGGAAAAACTGCCCTGCACAACATCAAGACAGTTGTATTCTATAAGGTGAATTCTGCTAAGGGGGAATTCACAATGCTCAGGGTTTTTCTTCTACATGTCATGTTGCTAAGAGCTTTATGTGTGCAGGGGATTACACAAGAGGAGATAAGAAGTGTGGTGATAGATTGTGCATTATAAGGATTACTGTTGTTTTTGCACAACTCAGCCATTATTGTAGGAGCTTATGCACCATCCTTGCTCTGACAGATTTCAGTGGTCAGGGTACAGATTAGAATAAATAAAGATACCCACAAATTTGTTTTTCATGGAAGATTATTTAGAGTATATGTCACTGCATTTTTCCATCAGTGATGTCAGCATGCAGCTTGGCTTTCTTAAAATGCTGCATGTTTCAGCTACAATTCTTCCAGAACAGACCAACTAATCTTTGTGGCAAAACCTTTTGCCCAAGCAGATGGATCAGTAGTAGAAATGTTGGATGGTAGCAGAGACCTCTAATTTTAAACCTGGATCACATCCATGTGGTGCTCCTTTAAGTCCTCTTTTGGGTGTGACATCTTTCAGAAATACAGATGCGTAGGCTGGCCCTTGCTTTAGCATATACTACAAAAGGAAGCTCCAATATAAACAGAATTCAGTTTTATACCATGTAACCAATGTCATTATGTATTATATATATATATATATATGTATGTATGTAGGTATGTATGTATATGCATTTGTGTGTGAGTATATATGTGTGTGATATATATTCCTCTAAAAGAATTTCCTGGTGCCCCTACTGAACAAGTATTGAGTGAAGAAATGATAAGGTACAGACAAATTGCTGGAAATGCTATGGATAGCAGCTTATTGGGAAGATCCCTCAAAGCAGTGACCCTGTGCCACCTGACAAGCACACAGACCTCTGCAGAAGCATTTTGGAATTGCCCAGGGGAAGAAAGACACAAAGAAAGATCTCTGAAGCAGCTAATTGGAAACTATCCAGCAACCAGAACAAAACCAATTAATTAACCATAGTCTCTAGGAAAAAAACCCCACTCTATCCAGAGAATAAAGTCCACACTATTAACATAAAATGGATAGATAGTGGAGCTATCATACAAAAGGACAGAAGTGCCATGAGAGTCATAAGACTCTTTGTGTTGGTTTTATGCAGTTCAGAGGGTGAATGCCAAGGAATGTCCTTGGTTACTGACTTTCTGGCATCCTGACTCACAGCAAATTAACACCACTTTCTTCCCTCCTTTATGAGATTGGTTTGGTTTTGCTTTCTCTTTATTTCTTTCAAATTTGAGTTTAAATTCTCAGAAATAGTTTCTGGTGGCTGTGTTGCAATTTTAAAATATGCACATACATATACACACATATTTTAAAAAGAGGGTAGGGCTTACAATGTCAGTGTTAAAAAATAAGAAGAGGAATGTCAAAAGTTAGGTTTTCATTGCCGCTTAAATTTATTCCTCTTGTGTATAGATATTAAAATATAGCTGTAATTATCTGGTCACATAGAGGATCTCTTCTTCATGGAACTATTAAACATTTCTTTTTATCTTCTTTATTCTCTGTGTGGTGCCAGGTCTTATTAAATTCATACCATTGAAACATTGCATTGAATAAAAAATTATTATTTTGTCTCACGTGCTTGCTTATCTGTCATGCTCTCAGCCGTAACATTTGTGTGCTTCACAAATAATACTGAATTTAACATCACAATGATAAAAATGTGTCATTATCCCAACTTTACACATAGAGAGGTGAGGTGCAGAGATAGTTATTGCTGAGGAGACTTGTGGAGGCAGATATGCCCACTGATATCAAATAGCTAATTTTAAGCCCTGGACATGATTTATTTTTACTTTTATTAAAACATTTCACATTGCAAGAGCATATTCTGTACTCCAAAAGATTTTTTAGCTGACCTCAGCTATGGGTCAGCACTTCTAGCCTCAGTGGGCATTAAACTGAAAGTTTCATTAGTGACCAAATATGAAATGTTCCCCGGCATTATAAAGAAGCCCTGTGGCACAAACAGGAATCAAAAATCAGTTCTTCAACAAGGCAAAAGAATTGCTGCTTTGAAGTCCTTACTGCCTTCTAGGAGGCTATCAGGCAGGATAATAATTTATTTACCTCTGTTTTTTAATTTGATGTAGATTTTGAATGAATGTACTTCACTGGAAGCCTCAAGAGTCAAGTCCTTTAGACAGTCTTCCAGATTATTGTCCCCATTTGCCTTGTTCCTGTAGGATACATAAATGCTAGTGCAGTTTGAATTTCCAGACTCCTCTGAGCTCATGCCAGGGACCTCAGCACAGCGTGCAAACTACTCTGCCCAGCTGGAGAATTGCTGTGGGTATTGCTGTGGGAGCAGAGGATCTCTTAGTATATTTTGGGATAGGAATTTGCATGCTACAGAGCATAATGCAAAATGCATTTAGGCTGCAAATTAGGAGGTTGCCTGAAAGGAGCTTATATCTGCAGAATAAGCTGCATTATGAGTTTCTTGCCATCATTTTAACAACCTGGTAACTATTGAACTCATCTTGTGTTCAGCTGTGGCATGTGCAGGGAAAATGAGCTTCCTGCTCTGCAGAAATGGTTTTTTAGATACCTCCTGCACCATAGACTCATCATAAAAGGGGGTGAGAAGGAGCATACAGGACCAGTTCTGCTTGCAGAGGGGTCATTAGGTCAGTGCTGAGCACAACCTACCCAGGAACTGTCCTCTCCTGCCTTTTAAAGGAGCATGTTCTGCCATGTCCTTTGAGGGAGTAAGTGTGTCCTCATATCAGCCACTGTTGCAGATCTTTTGAGTTGATATCACTGACTAGAATTACTCTCTGATCCCAGTATTCAACACAGAGAATTCCTGCAATTGCTGGAATAATGCTGAATAATTTGTGTAAGGAAGTGGCAACTATTTACATTCTTTATCCTTTCATCAAGCCAGAGTGCATGTTTCTGCAGCTCTGCCTGTGTGTGAATGTGTGCCAAACTTGGAGTTGCACTGCTGAATTAATGTCTTTTAGTGCTAAGCATATAAGGATATTTTTAGTAGTCTGTTTGGGGCATGACACATCATTACCACAGCAATGGAGAAAATTGTGCAGTCACAGTCACTTTGTATTATATACGACTGTGTGTGCCACTGTAGGCAAACATACAAATATGTATGCATGTGTGTGTATGTATATGTTCAATATTCCTATCTTACCCCTCACAAACATTTCTTCTTAATCCATGAAATTATTCAAGAGTAATTTTTTTATTAGCTTGAAAACTCTGAACAAAACAAAACAAAACAAAAAAAAAAAATCCACTTTTCCCAGTAAGTAACATGCCCTCTGAGTCATTTCCCAACATTTTGACCTTACAGGAGGCCCTGTTCATTCAGGCTAGCTTTAATTGGGTGTGAGAGATAGCTTTGTATCCTCTCCTTGATACTGAATGTGACTGGATGTTTATAGAAAACATTAAAAATTCATAATATTTTCTTTTGTCAGTACTCTCCCAGACTCTGAAGGATGAAATCACTGTCAATAATCTGATATTTATTTGGCCAGATCAGTCTGCCCTGCTGTAATCAAGCTACTAATTGAAAGCTTTGTGAAACTCAAGCAAGCCCCAAATCAAGCTAGTTTATAGCACCCATAAATGTGACAGCCTTATGGTACTACTGCATTCTGCTTTCATTTTCTCCCTATTGTTTAGTCTTTCAAGTTAAGATCTTAGAAGTCTGGGAGGAAAAGATGTGTGTATGGATAATTTGTATGGAAGTAGATACAAAAGTATGAGGGACTGAAAATTGGTATTTTTCAGATATTACCTAGGGGTCCAGCTCCTCTCTCTGAGCTGGGGGGGTGGATTTGTGCTTGTGCCATGCTGTACAAAACACTTCCCATACTGTGTTGTAGCAACAAAATGCTACTGTTCAGTCAAGTCAGTTCTGAATTTTCAGTTGTCTCCACTAGGCAGCAGTCAGTAGAGCTTAGAACAGAGCAAAGACAAAATGGAAAGTTCTAACAAAGTTATGCCATCTCTCAGTGTAGCTTCTGACTCAGAAGTAAGGCAAGAATCAAACTCAGTGTTTGATTATTGAACATCATAACCTTATATTGTAATTTAGGTTAAAAATCTGTATTACAAAGTGGATGAAAACATTATTTTTTGCTGAATTTTGTAGTAAACGTGAGGTTCATGAAGTCTTTATATCCATAAAACATTTACTTAATCAAAGTCAAACATGGATAAAAACAGTTTACTCTGATTTACAGACTCCCTTCATCTGGAAACAGCTGCTTAATGTTCTTCTTAAAAACACAGCTTGATTCTTTCGGTATTAACAAGCTATTATTGTGAGTTATATCCCTCTTTCAGTGCATAAATTCACTTAAAGTGAATGCAGAGAAGTTTATAAAATGCAAGCTTAATGTTGTTGTAACATATGTTGCAAGGTTTTTAACAGTGACAGTTTTGATGAAAGACATTTCTGCCTTCCTTTCATAAATAAAGCTTTCTTCTTGCTTGCCTTGCTTTTTAATGTCTAAGAATCTGTGTCCCCTCTGAATGCCTCAATAAACTGTAACAAGATTATAGGAGGAGCGTAATAGAGCGTGGTTTGTGTTTTCAACCTTAAATTCATTTATTCTTACGAGAAGTCAAACAAATGTTTCTCTGATTCCAGAATATCTTTGAGAGGGCAAATTGACAAGAACATAAGAAATGTCCTACTTGTTGAGTCTTAGTTATAACACAGAATTGCCAAACAGCCAGCTGTATAGTCTTGTTATTTGTGCTGCACTTTCTTTGCTCCTTATTTGGCAGCTACAGAAGCGGCTGGGTTTGGTTTACTTTTAGCAATCAAATCGGCTTTGGTTTTTTGGGGGTTTTTTCCCCAGAAAAAAATTGTGCAAGAATCATAATGCCTTGGGTTTTGCGTTTTTTGGAAGATAAATAGATGCATGCAACCTCTCCAAGATAAAACACAGTTTTTCTTCAAATTTATTTATTTATTATTTATAGGATTAACTTGTTAAACTTCCATGGCCCAACCTTGAATTCTGCTTGCCTAGCAACAAATAAAATATAAACCAAAACCAACATTCCATCTCCATCTGATGGCCGGAGAGCATCACAACCCCATTTGGGTGATGCAAAGGGGCTGCTCAGGCTGTGAACACAAGAAACAGCACATGTCTTTGGAAGTTGTTTTCTCTGCATCTGTCTTATGTTTATTTTAATTTGCTGTGCATTTCATGAGCTGTGAGCCAAGTAATGGACTAATTGTAAGCATGTACAGTATCTTCAAAGGCTTGTCTTATTCTGAAAAGAATTTGTTTTTCTTTTCTTCTCCTATTTCAGCACATCAGTAGCCAAGATGTGCTTAGTAAGTTTACATGCAGCAGGCCTTATGCCTAAGTTTTCTTTTCATGATTTATTGCAGGGGTGGGGGGCTTGTTTTATGGTTTAAGGTGGTATTTGTCATGATATATAGAGCTGGAGAAAGCAAAACAGAAAGAAATATTCTATAACCAGAAATGTGAGACAAATGCTCTTTGCAGACAATTAATCAACAGCGACTTACAAGAAGGTAGTTAGATTATTAAATTCAGCATATAACTGTGAATTTTCTTTCTTGGATACGGGCAGATCTAGGCAACTGTTTTGTTTTCTTTTTACACAATGTTTTGTTTGTCTGTTTACTTTAACATGTTTATTGATGTATTTATTGCTTATTGCCATTTCTAGGTGGACAGGCAGTCCCAGTTTATCCAGGGCTACCGCGTCCTGTACCGCCAAACCTCCGGCCTGCCTGCCCCAGCTGTGTGGCAGAACCTGGAGGTCAAAGTCCCCACGGAGCGCAGCGCCGTCCTCGTCAGCCTCAAAAAGGGGGTCACCTACGAGATTAAGGTGCGCCCTTATTTCAATGAATTCCAAGGGATGGACAGCGAATCCAAGTCTGCTCGTACCACAGAGGAAGGTGGGTGAAAGGGGCAGAAAAACAATGAGCTGTCATAGCTGACACTGGAGGTTATTCTGTGTGTGCATGTGTTCATCTCTGTTTCCTCCACGTGAGTCCTGTTTGTTACACACATTAAAATTTGATATAATATTCAGCTTTGTGCTGTAAATACTCCCTGAGAAAGCACTGTGCTTGTCTTACATTCTTCTAGCTGATACGTCCTTCTATAAGGTACAGGTGGCTTTCAGTCTTCCAAAAAGTGTGCACTGCAGCCCTTCTTTTGTAACCACTGCTCCTGCAATAAAAGACTTTGGTCTGCACTTTGAAAATAAAATAAATGCAAGCTCTCACAGATAAGTGTTTGATACTAAGCACATCTTTCTGAATGGGTAATAATGTACAGTTGGCTGGGAAATGAGGAGTAGTGAAGGACATATATTTAACTAGTCTGGAGAAACTCCAGTCTCAAGGGCACACCACTTCACAGTTTCTGTTAGCACAGTGTTCATGAAACTGCCCTGTTCAGTACTGCAGAGGATTCCCCTGAGCACCTTTCAAGCCTCTCTGAATCAGTCAGGATTCAGGCAGAGTGAACGGTTTATATTTCTGAAATGCTCCAGCTTTTATATCCGTAACATATAGTCTTGTGTATAGTTATGTTAAAGCGTGTGCACTCCAGGGCTGCTGGGTTTTGGTTGAAGAGTAAAGACACTGGGGTGAGATGTAAGTAATTTTAATAATTTGCTGTTAGAAAGCCACCTTTCTACCTATGTAATGCAGTCTTTGCCTGGAGAATCTCTCCTGTAAAAGTAGAATGGTCTAACAGTGAGGGTTCATCTTATCTCTGTGTCACTGATTTTTTAATTTATTTTTTTTTTAAAGCAAGAGAAAGAAATACTAAAGTTTTAAAATGTTCATATGGTTTCAATGGGTTTTGAGTGCACTTTTTCCTTCCTATTGAAAGTGCATCTTAATCATTTACAGTAGTCTCCTGAGGTTTAATTTAGTGCTGATTGCCAAGTACTCTTTAATTCTAGAACAGACTTGCTTATTACTTTGATTTGTTATGATTATTACCCAAGAAGTAAGTAAAACTGAAGATAACTTGGTTGCACTTTGCGCTTTATGGATGAGGAAATTCATTGTCCTGCAACATGTAGAAGAGTGTGTAGGAAGGCAGTTTTCAAGTCCGATTTGGAATTTGGAATTTTATGGTTCCCAGTTCTTTGTTCAGACTATAAAGCCTAAATCAGTTGGTGAAGAATATGTTTGCATCACTTGGAACATTTTTTTTTTTAATAAAAAAGAAAATTTTAAAAATATTTCCACAGGTAAATTTTCTTTTCTGGGGTTAAAATGTGGGATTTTGTCCTCTCACTAGCAGATTTTCCTCTTGTCCAATTTCAATTGATTTTTAGTGTTTATTTAGTTCATCTAACTGTCTTTTGCTAGGGGTAAATTAAGAACTACTGAAAAAGAGAGAAGGTCTTATATCTCCTGTCTATTTCTATAAAATACTTGAGGAATGACATTCTCTTTTATAAACGTTAGCTCCCAGCAGAGCCTGTCAGGTAATTTCCTACCTTAAAGGACACTTTGTTCATGTGGAATAGCTTTCCACATTGTGAAGATTTAAAAAAAAATATTCCTGCCTGCAGATATGTATAACTCACAGCCTAGGATCTGCTTTGTAGATTAATATAACCTTCAAGGAGTCTGTTTACAAGTATCTCCTCTCAAAAAACGTTAGCATAGGACCTGTAGTATTATCACCAGAAAAATGTCAGCTCCTGTAAAAAAATTCTTCCTCTTCCTTGGGTGATAAAATTAGGTACTTCCATGAGAAAATTAAGACATTCAGTAGAAGCAGTTCTACAGATATTTCCTTTAATTCCTCATATTATCTTTGTAATTATATTGGTGTTCATGTATTTCAAAAATAGTATCAACTAAATGTTTAATGATGGTGGTTTGCTCCTCTTCCACTGAAGAAAGATGGCAGTCTATTTAAAGGTGCTGTGTTGCCTGTGATTCCATTTCACAAATGAGCTTTTTTTAGACTTGACTTTTAAAAAATGTCAGCTGTACTGTTTTTAGAAAATAATTTGGAAAAGTGATGCAAGTGTTGGAAGATTTTTGCGAGATCAAAGCAATATCCCTGGTAAAGGCAAAGTACAACCAAAAGGTAATGGCAGCTTTCTGCTGGATTGGATTTTACATCCAGTGTTGCTTCTGAGGCCTACCTTTAGAAATCAATTTTGTTGCACTTAGACTTTTCCTCTAAATTAGACATTTGTCACAGTTCAGTATCCATCCATCTCCTGCCTCTTTGGCCTTGTGAAGGTAACAAATGGAATTCTGTTTGGCTGCATCTGGAAAAGATGAGCAGCGATTTGGGTTCTTTCATATCTGTAAGAAGAAGCTGAGCACTGGAATAATTGACCTGTCAAGAAGCAGGCAAGGTGTTCTCCACAAGCCAGCAGCAAGGGAAATGAGAAAACGGTTTTAAAAATGTTATTTTTCAATGTGATCTATTTAATAACTGCAGCAGTGTCAGACAAGTGGCTTAATTTATATCACAGTGCCAGCTTACAGAGTTATATTATCAGAAGGAGGAGGCTGAACTGGTACATACAAGCATGTGTACATGCATACAATGGCTGCTAAATCAAAGATTTTATTTCATAATTTTCACTGTTTCTTTTGCACTTTCTCTAGAGACAGATTTTTTTTTTTTCCAGTTACATGCACTATTAAATCTCCTTTGGAATAATATTGTGGAGTAGTACTTGTCCTGCATCTTGTTTGTCACCACAAAAATATGACAGGAAGGGAAGTCTCCTTAGCTTTTATCAGCTGCTCTCTGTCAGTTTCTTCTCACCTTAGTGCAGTGCCTAAAATGATATTTCCACAGCTGCATTCATGAGCTACAATTTTAATTTTGCTTCAGATTTAGCCTATGTCCTCAAAAAACCTCAAAAACACCAACACACACTGGTAGAATATTAACTAGAATGTTCATACAGTTTAAATGAAAAGACAAATGAATACAGTGTGGGTTTTTTTAAAATTTTAGAGTATGGTGTTCATTTTACATTTCTTTTGCCTTCACACTTCCCTCTCCCCCCAGGTATGTGAATATAAGACATTGTATTTCTGAATGCTCTTTTTGTTTCAGTAATGAAAGTAAGTATGTTTGAGAGAGTTGTTTCCTTGTACTTAAACCCAAGAATGAGTTATGCAGTGTTAAGCTTTGCCATTTTTATGATTATTATTTTCACGTAAAATATTCTAATTAATATCACACACATATGTTGATTCACGGTTTTGTTGTTACTGAATAACTTGAAGACTTTTTAAATGCTAATTTTTTTACTGTGTGGTAAATTATTTCACTTGCTGTAAAATACACAATGCAACTACTTATTTCACCAATTTTATGTTTTTCACGACTGCAAGGAGTAGCCCAAGGCCACCTTTCCATGCTTCATTCGAGCTGGCTAAGAGTCAAATTCTCCACAATACAGCTCCATTTCTCCCCTCCAGTTCACTGTTTCTCTGCATCAGGCAAGGTCACAAGGACTCTACCTAGCACTATTAGCTTTGCAGCTGAACCAGCATCTGAAAATGTAGTTGTCAAAATGTGAAGCCTCCCAGGACTGTAATAGGTGTTTTATTTTTCATCTAAAATATTTTTTTTTCTGCTGTAATCTTGCGTGCTTCCTTGTCTTCACCTTTGATACCCAAGTTTGAAGCTGTGTGATCCTTGCAGCAGAGAACTCCAATTTTTCAGGGTTATCAGGGTAAAGATTTGAGCTCGGCTCCATGAGCCTGTGCCAGGTCAAGTGCTGAGGAACTTCTGACGTGGGAACACAGCCAGCCTCAAAGAGGTTGTGGAGAACAACAGGAATATCTGAATTGGCTCAGGAGACTTGAGCACTTCTGATATCTGTAGCTGTGCTTATTTGTGTTAAACTTGCCAGACTTTAATACAGAGATGCCAGGGGCTCTTGGCTTTTCTGAGAAACGTGGTCCAAGGATGGGCATGGACTCAGGGATATCTGTTAAAGATAAGACTAGAGTTCTGTTGCCATAAAGTTTAGCAGTGAAGAAGCCCCTCTGACTAGGGGGCTCGAGTCAGGGAGCCATGACACATGATGTGAGATGCCCCAAACCACATTGTTATCTATGTTTGAAGTTGGGGCAGGAGAAGGATAAATATTTTAGATTCTGGTATGATGTCTACCATAAGTTTTCAAAAATCAGCTTTTGTATTTCATATGAATCATTTTAAGATCAGTTTAAAAGCAATGTAAAATATATAGAAGACAAATTCTGTAAGTATTTATTAAACACAAAGACACCTCCCTAGAATAGAAAGTGTCTAAGCAACAGGCTCCTGTGAACTGGAAAATTGTCCTGGAGAGGTATCACTCTCTGCTTGCTTTATTATTTCACACTTTGCTGGCCTCTTTCTATTAGTTTTGCTGAAGACTGGGTAGATGGACTGGGAGAGATGGAATAAATAAATTCTAGGACTGGTTCCAAGCAGCTGCTATCCATCAGCTTTCTCCCCCCAGGGACTATACCTTAATATAATACAGTCGACCTCGGTGGCCTAGCTCACCACTGTGGTGGAGTTTCAACACTTGCCTGGGAACAAGGGAAGGATGAGCGGGGGCTGCAGGAAGTTTTAGGTGGCTGAGCAGGGCCATACTGACAGTCCTTTGCCAGGGCACCCACAGCCATGCTGTGAGAGCCCAGTAGGGCTATAGCCCAGTATGGATAGAGCAAATGCTCACAGAGGAGGCCTTTCCATAGTGGAGCTCCTGCACCACTTCCCAAGCAGCGTGTCCTGAGCCAACAGAAGCACCCCCCTGCTGCTGGTGTAGCTGCAAGAGGAGCTTTGCCAGCACAGCTCTGGTCACTAATAAATATGATTCTTATTTTTTTTTCACACTTCTAGACAACAAGCAGGGCTGGCACGCAGTTGTCTTGTAGAATTGGCCTTGATGTGCAGTGACCAGCCAAAGCAGCTGTGAATGGTTTAACTGAACAGGACTCTGAAGAGAAAGCAATTTGCTTAGGGGCAGAAAAGGACATAAGTATATATGTGACCTAAATTAGCACCTGCTCTATTCACTGGTATTTGATTTAAAGCCATGAGCATTTTAACCCTTTTCCAGTTTGGAGTTGAAAGTTCTGTGTTTAAGCCTGGTATTGTCTTCCTGGAGAGCAAACAATAAAAAGGTCATTAAATGTTGACCGATCACATCATTATTAGACCATGTGAAAACAGAAGAGCCAAAACAGTTTTCAGGCCAGGTGAAGCAGCCTCACATGTGACTTAGTTGATACATCCATAGTTATTCATGCATATTATGGAAAAGAAAGGAAAATGTGAAAACAATTCCAGTGCAAACTTAAGAAATGCCAAATATGAAAAAATGAGGAGTGATTTGTATTGATTCTCCATTGCCACAAATTCCACATTGTCATTCAGCCCTATGCTTCTCTTCAGAAAGGTATTTTTCAACATTGACAGTGTCTGACAAAAGTGCATCCCTAGACCTGGAGGGAGTGTGAGTTTTCTATACTGTCTCCTTGCTCTTTCAATACTTCAGCAAAACCCATGCCCTAGCAAATGGATTAATGCCTTGCTTCTGTTTGCTCCCTCTCTTTGGTGTAGCCCCAAGTGCTCCTCCTCAGTCTGTCACTGTCCTGACAGTTGGAAATCACAACAGCACCAGCATCAGCATCTCCTGGGATCCTCCCCCTCCAGATCACCAGAATGGAGTCATCCAGGAATACAAGGTACACACTATGCCTGATGGGAGGGTTAGGGAAACAGCCTGCTTGAATTACAGAACAGCAGCACTGTTTATGGGTTTAGATTCTGACAGCATTTACAGCTGCCCATATAATTATATGGAGAAAGAGGACTGACTGCTTATGGATTTCTTTATTATTATTATTATTATTATTATTATTATTATTATTATTATTATTATTACTACTACTACTACTACTACTACTACTACTACTACTACTACTACTATTGTTATACTAAAACCCAAAAACACCATGAGATTGATATAAAGAGAGCTGTAATTTCTAGCCAGTTCTTATATTTCTAGCTTTTCCCTGCTGTGGAACAAGAAGAAGAGAGGATATTTTTTGTAAGGGGCTTCTAAAGACAGGCAGTGAAGTCCCTGCCTTGGAGTACCTTCAACCTGGCAGCAAAGCTGGCAGGAAATTTGCTTTTTATTTCCTCTGAAAAAATGTTAATCTTAGCACTTCAAGGTCAAAGTCAAGGACTGTGGCTCTGGGAGAATTCAAGACTTCTTCCAAGTACTCTGTCTGTCAAAATTCACATCTTAAAGTGCCAGGTTATTTGCTCTGAAAAACAAATTGAACACAACTAGTGTATCCAAAGTTTGCTACATGAGAGTTGCTTGCATTGGTTGTATTTTCTTCCTTTTTGTTGTTATAAAGGTTCAAAATACCCACTCCTTATACATTAAATGTTGTAGTTTGTAATTTCATACTAAGATCACTTTTGCACAATGATATTTTCACAACATTAAAAAAAATGCACTCTGTTATTCAGGTGGAGAAAATGATTGGGCGAGGTTCATTCAGCCTTGTCACAGCATGGAGCACAGTTTTGTAAATTAACCTTGCTGTGGCTGGCCTATATAAACTAAGTGTGAAATATTTAGTTGAAATGTATCAGGGCAGCTTCCTTGACAGTCCCACAAGGGGTGGGAATTGGTGACTGCAACTTATTTCACATAAAAAAGTGGTTTTTTCCCCCTGCTGTGTCTTGAGGGAACACAACATGAAGGGAGAAAGTGCTTGGCTTCTAAATCAGATAATGGTTCAACCTCTTCCAGCTTTTCACTTGGTCAAAGGGATGCAGTAAATGCTCACAATGTTTTTGTTTAACAGAGCACTTCTTTTGTTTTGCTTTTAGTCAATATCAAGATTCATTAATCCCTGTATTTTATTGATCAATTTTTTCATATCAATTAATAAATAGCCTTTGGCTTAATTAATCTTGTTCCTGACTCCAGTATAAGTCAATATAAACCATCCAGGGCTTATAGGCAAATGAGTAAAGCACGCTCCTAAACCACAAAACATGTAGATATGAAACCAAGTGGGCTGATGGCTAATAAAAGCCATGTTCCAGGTGAGTGCTCAGGCTTCTGGGCTGTGTGTAAAACCAGCTGGAGTCACTACCTATTACAGCCCTCCTGTGGTAGATTGGGTGGCTGCTTGAGTAGTGAACTGGCTACAGTGAATGGTGCAGAGAGTCTAATATTTACTTGAGTATGAAATAATTGCTCAAGTTCCACAGTGCATTTTCTAATAAATTGGAAGTAGATCTGTTGATTCCACTTCAAGCATCAGAATGCCTGTAAATTCATTCATGAATTAAATGGTTTTAATTAGGGGCATCTCACAGCTGTTGTAACCTAAGACCAGGACAGACAAGGAGTGAGGGAATGAATGCAGTAGTTATTCACCTTAATGCATTCTGGCTGGAAAATAGGATCACCTGAGGTTTAGGAAAACAAGAGAATTTTATTTTTCTTCAAATCTTTCTCAGCGTTTCACAGAAAAGGAAAAAAGATAAGGTGTGATAAAACACTGAGCAAGGTCAAAAGTAAGTGTAAAGATATTATAGCTGTTTCTTAGATGCATTAGTTTGTCATTGATAGTGGTTCCACCAATAGTGTTTTCTTCTGCTGTTATTTTTATGTAGGTCTACATGTGATAATATTTATGCATTGATCTTTTGTGTGGTAGTAAATGCTTTCTTTAGTAATATAGAAACAATATTTGCAGATAGCATTAACTGGACAGACACGCCTAGAAGTTAGTTGCAAAAACTCTTTGGAGAATCCTATTAAAAAAAGCAAGAGGGAATCATAACACTCTGAAGTCATAGACTGTTCTCATCACAAAATGCTAGTTGTGATTATAGGGTGGATTTTCTGTTTAATTAGGTAATATTTGAGTGAGAAAATGATGTCTGGATTCCTAAACAATGTAAATAATCACAAAGACAGCAGTAAATGTGAGTCTGTGCTTATTCCATTTCAGAAATTTCAAATATCCCTCTTGTGCAATGAAAGGAATTTGAAAAAATTATGAAAATTGTTTGTTCTTTAGTGCTTTAAGAAGTGTTTTCAAGCTGTGCTCATGTTGTTTGGTATCCTCTTGCTATTCAGCAGGAAATTTAAAAGGAAAAGATGTGGGGTTTTTTGACAAAAGGTTTGATAAATGAGATTTCACTTAAGGTATACCACCTCTTTTCCACTTGGATGATCTGGTCTGTGTTTCTAAGATGTATAAGCACAGAAATTGCACTCCATGGAGAGCCAGAGTCCAGAGAAGTATTTGCAAGCAGTCTTTGCAGCTGGCTTGGTCCTGTGTTAATCTGGGACACCTTGCTGAGCTAAATCCTCCCAGTTTCAGCTATTCCTGGACAGTAAGATTGTCAAGAAGTCCCAAATAAGTGATTGCCATGAAATACCGTGATATGTCGTATCTGTGCGCGATTGTGCGAGTGTGAAGAATTTCATCTATTTTAACACAACAACTTTTGTCCCAGATCTGGTGCCTAGGTAATGAGACTCGGTTTCATATCAACAAAACAGTAGATGCAGCCATTCGGTCTGTAGTAATAGGTGGCCTATATCCAGGTATCCAGTACCGTGTGGAAGTCGCTGCCAGCACCAGTGCAGGTGTGGGAGTAAAAAGTGACCCACAACCCATAATAATTGGTAAGTTATTGTCTCTTCTGTTGTTTTGTTTTGCCTGGTTTTTTTGTTTTGTTTTGTTTTTTATTGTTGTTGTTGTTGTTTTGTTGTTTCTTTTTTCTCTCAGAAATGCTTTCATACATCACTTCTGGATAAAAATCTGTGGGGCAAAAGAGGAGATTTGACTAGAGCTGGTTAGTTAGCTTTTATGTCCCACTGCCTGATGATGTTTTGTCTTCTCTTCCTGCAGAGTTCTTACTTCTTGAAGGGAAGTATGTTCCCAAGACATACAAGAAAATGCAGATTACCTAGTGAAACTGATTTAATGTTTTGGGTTGGTTTTTTTATTAGTTTGCCACTGCTGCAGGTTGGCAGATGTGTGGAACAAACAGCCTGAGCTCCCTTTTCCTTCTGTTAAATTGGCTGGAGTACTGCCTTACCCTTTCCACCGCTGCCTAAGGCACTATTTACCATTGTTCTCTACATGTCTAAAGACAGTGTTTCTCAGGTATCCCAAGACAAGCCTCCTCTGTCAAATAAAAAGTGGTCTCTAGACCAATTAGAGAGCAAAGGTAATATTACCATCCCAGCCTTTGAAATATTTGTTTCTTGGTAGTGGTGTCCATGCAGAACTGATTTCCTGACCTGAGGGAAACACAGGTTTTGCTTCTTCAGAAATTTTTCCTGAGTATAAAATATAAAGGCAGGAACAGTATGGAAGACTAGAAGTAATTATTTTTAGCAAACCTGAAATGAGCTGTGCAAAGCAGCATCTGAGTGCACAATTCAGGAATTTTGTTGCCTTTATCTGTATGATCTAACTTAGTTATTACTTAAACAGACTTTTGTTTGTTTATTTGTTTGTTTGGGAGAGTTCTGCTGTTACTAAATACTTTCTTTCTAGAAAATGTTGGCAATACATTGTCCCAAACATGGACTAGTCTATTATGTGTAAACCCTTAGGCCATTTCACAAGCATTGCTTAAATATTTATTGATATTCTGGTTTCCCAATCATCAAAACAGAAATCAGGATACTTCAGCTTTGAAGTCTCACAAGAGTGGAACTGAAGGTAGCATTTGGTTTAGAAAAGACAGCCACAGAAGTACCAAAGAGAAGAGAGAAAAAATATCTAGAAGTGAAAACAAAAAATTGATTCTTGAAAATACAAGAAACCCAGGTTATTTTTTTTTTTTTTTTTTAATTTCACTAAGAGGTCCATCTAACTAGGCAGGAAATACACTGTGCTAATTCCAGCTAAACACAAAGAGTGTGTTGCATTTGAAGTACATGGGTAGCCTTGTGTCACTTAATGTGTTGTGAGTTATACTTGCACCAAAGGTCTTTGCTGGATGATTCCCAGAGTTCTTAGGGATATTTATTTGTTCCTTAAATGGTCCCAGAACGGCTGCTTCCACAAGTTTTTCTGGTGATATTTTTGCACATTTGAGAGTCATTTGCATGAAAGGTAATGGAAAGTCATTTGGGTTACATTTCTGTTGTCATTTCTGCTTCTCTTTTGGGAGCATGAAGCTGGATGTGTTTATTACATATATGGTCTGAATCTCCCTTTACTTTAGGTCCAATTTTGCCATTGATTATGAATTGCTATCAGTTATTCCTCAGATGATAAATTTGCTTGATATATGTAAGTTTAATTGATACCATTTCTGAAAAAATTGAGTTGGCACCATTCAATGTTTGAATGGGAATCAAAATTGTAAAATATGAAAATTATTTTTTAAGTAAATTTAAAAAAACCCCTAGTTACATGGATTTAAAATGGGCTAATGAATAAACCTCAAAATATCATAATGAATGAGAAAGCATTATTGAGTTATTATATTATAATAGACTTCTATGTGGTCTGGTGCTTACCTATACCATTTAACAACTTGCAAACAGAATGAACAATTCCAGAAATGCTGAATTATGGGGATAACAGGTCAGTGGTGCAGGAGAGTTAAGCTGTATTTCTGAGCAGTAAAAACTTTAATAGTCATGAAATAGAGTACAGTGTATAAAAAAAGATGTTATTTTTAAATACAGGATTCATTCCTCTAAAAACGTTTCTGGGTTTTTTTCTGAAAATAGCTGGTTTTCATGGTGGATAATCAACTACTGGCCGCCCAGAGTAATTTTAGATAACAGACCTGTGACAATCCAGATAGCAAAAGCAGGAGAATAGAAAGCAGCAAGAAGTATATTATTCTTTTAGTTAGAGATTGTCTCACTGTTACAGGAATCTTATGCCCATACTTGAAGGAGGATGTTGAAAAATTTTATGGAAGACTCAAAGAGAATCAAGAATAAAACTTTTATGATCACTGGTGATACACTAAAAAACTTTCACTTGGAAAACCAGAAGTAAAATTGGAGATAAGGGCAATGCTGCTTAATGTTGTAGTTATTATTTCTCTTCATCAGTTGGCCTGGTCCCTCTTACATTCCATCATTGGCATAATAATATGAGGAACAGCTGCAAACTTTCACAGTAATAGGTACAATCGAATCTGATGTGTCTAATTAATTTTTGGTCCGACAAATTAGTTTTGTTCTTCATTACTCTCCAATGGGAGGAAGACATTATATTTCATTATGTTTTTGTCTTCAGGAACAATGGAGCGTTACAGGTCGCACACTTCCCTTGTCTGTGTTCTAATTAGTTGAACTGACAGCATTGTTACAGAACCACCTGCAGTATGTGAAATAGTACACTGGTACCTTGCATGACATATTTATTACTTCTGCTTAAGTATTATATAAAGAAGTACAAGACTAATGCTGTTTGTTTCCCCAACCCCCAACAATTATATTAATTTTATCAAAAGTCAGTGGGTAACATTCATCTGTCTCCATTTATTTTTCCATCATCAAATTCACAAAGCATATGTTATTTTGACATTTAAATGAATATTACTTTTTCAGTTGTAATTGCTAGGCACAGAAGGGTAAGCGCAAACAGCCAGACTGCAAACTTTAGAAGGCAATTTGGAGACAGATTGTATCTTTCCTTAGAAGAGAGGCAGAGTGTACAATCCACTGAAACCTCCTTGCAGTTTGCTATCATGTCCTCCATTTTCAAAATACTATTTTGTGGTCTTAGAGAAGACAGGATCCTCAGAGGTTTTTGGAGGCTTTAGTGAAAAGAGCTCATTCTTGAATCCAGGAGCATCCACTCCCAAAGCTGGTGTCTCCAAAGCACTTCCCTGCCTGCTCTTCTCCTTGGTAGCACGGCTGTGTCTGAAGCAGTGCCAAGACTACCTGTTTCCTCACTGTCCCACTGCTTTGGCCTTTCCTCCAAAGGGCACAGAAATTAACTGCAAGTTAATGGTAATTAGAGCAACTCCAACTCCTATGCTGATTTCTACTAGAAAATTGATTTTGTGTCTGGAAGAGCATGCCATGGAGAGCCCCTTTCTATTAGTTTTACTGTCAGCCCTTCCTCTTTCAGCACTGGGGTGCACCTATGGATTGGTTCCATGGGCAGAAAAAAAACATGGAAAATCAGATAAAGCAGCCACTGCTGCCTGCTCTTTCCTTTGCACAGCTGCTCACACAGTTTCATTCTCACATATTGAATCAGGCCTGGAAGCCATGGGGCCTTTGGCAGTGGCAAGACAAAAGATGCAAGCATGGCAAAGGACAGCTGCAGCTCCCAGAGCCTGATGCTGGTAAAGCTTTCCAGCATGGCCAGTATAGACTGGTGTATGAGACCAGTACTGGTGCGCTTTTTGTGCATCTGGCAGCATCTTTCTCTGGGACCTGTTCTGCTTCTGGGGAGCCTGTTTTGTTCCTTGCCCAGAATGAGTGCAAGCAAGCCAATCTGTAGCACGGCTTCCACAGCCTGATTGCAAAAGCAGACAATCATCAGTACTAAATATTGACGTGGTGATGAAATAGAGGAAGCCCAATAAGCTCAGCAGGGTTGTCAGCAGTGTGATAGCAATGGCATGCAGGGCACCGCCTTTCTTTCCGATGAACCCAGCCCAGCTCTGAACATCAGTGAGGGCCTGAAGCTGCAGGGGCAGTCCCAGAGGGCCCTTCTCAAAAAGGATCCCCTTTTAGAGAACATGGCTCTGGGAACTCCGGGTCACCTGCAAAGAGGTGTCCATGGAAAGGGGTCTGGAAGTGTCAGACTTCTCAGATCTGCTTCAGCCAGAGGCCCTGAGGGCTGGCTTTAGGCTGAAGCCAGCGAGCTGCTTCTTGGAAGAAGTAAATCTAACCATTGCTGAATTATAGAAAAGGAATATATACATTTTCACAGCATAGCCTAATGATATGATACTTTTAATAATTTCCTCAGGGTGACCATTTCAGTGTTTTACTGCAATGTTCAACCACCTTTATGTGTGTGATAGACTCTCATAATTGAGAATCATATTGTTTGCATCTTCTTTGTCTCAATAGAGCAGCTACTCTTGCAGCTCTTCAGCGTGCACACAGGCATCTGGTAATATTGCATAAACATTTCAAGAATTGAGCTATATAAATGCTTTTACTGGAAATGATGGATAAGCTTTCATGAATTTCAAAACTGCAGATGTGGGCAGTTTATATAAAATATACACAGAATAAAATTTGGGGGTTTTTTTTTTAGAAAAATATGTTCTGCATTTCCTAATTTTAAAGCTAACTATTTTTGACAATTTAAAAGTGCTGGCCCTAGAACTATATGCTTTAGCATTTCCTGGATTTCCATTCAGATTTTTATGAGCATTTGTTTTCAAACCAGATGCCAAGCTTTTTCTTTTAGAGAAGTGCCCTTTTAGAGAAAGAGGGGCAAAAAACCCAATGGGAGCATCTACTGGAATTTACAGTTTTCTATTGTAATATACAGTTTAAGATCCTATATAGTAATTTTTTGATGCGTGTCACTTTAATTGGTATTCTGAGTTGTAATTATTTCTTGCAGGTTGATGTTAAGAATTTGTATGCATATTCTAGGTGAAAAAAATAGCATCTGTTGCTGTGATTGTTTGGTGCTTACTGTGAACTGTGCAATTTTCTGTTTTGTGTCAAAGATGGTACACTTCAAATTTGTATGAACTGTTTTCCCCTTGAAATAATTGCTGGAAAATGCATCTTTGCCCCAGTGGAAAGTGCATCTATTTTATTGTTTATTTCAAAGTTGGAAGCTACCATTCAGGGAAAACAAATGAGTTGAGTAAGAATTTTTGGCCTTCTTCTGATGTTGTAGCATATTTTGTATTTGGATTACTCATTTGGAAAAAGCTATTTATTGATTGCTTGTTTTATTTTTTTATTGGTTTCCTGTGATCTGTCTTCTCATTATTGTATTCAGTCTACAATTATGGAAAAACAAGCTAAAAAATATGTATATTGTTTAAAAAAAGCTCTGGCATCTGTTAGATTACTTGGGAGTGTGCTATAGGTCTGTTTTTGCAAATATATATCTGCAAATATATATCTGGAAAATGGCTATGGATTTACCCTAGAAACACTGAGATTGTGGTGTACATTGCTTCTTCTTAAAGTTCTTCTACTGTGGATAGCTCTTTTGAGATCCATTACTATTTTTTAAAAACTTTTGATTTGTAGTACTGGTTCCACGGTGCATTACAGAGTTGAGAACAACCACATTCTGTTCAATTTCTCTTGTGCAGGGGGTCGTAACGAAGTTGTCATCACTGAGAATAACAACAGCATAACTGAGCAAATCACTGATGTGGTCAAGCAGCCTGCCTTTATAGCTGGCATTGGTGGTGCATGTTGGGTCATTCTCATGGGTTTCAGCATCTGGCTGTACTGGCGAAGAAAGAAGAGGAAGGGGCTCAGCAATTACGCTGGTAAGAGCACTGACTTCATTGCCATCTCAGCAGGTGCTATCATAAAAAGAACAGGGGCTACTAAACCTGCCTAAAAACCACATTGAACTTACAGCAGAAGCATCCTGGGTGGCTTCTGTATGCTTGTTTTAAATGTACGCTGTGAAATTGCTGGTGGATGAGAAGCTTTAAATGCATCGCTCGGTATCACATTTCATCATTATCATAAGACAGTGTTTTTACATCTCCAGCACATCTAGCATTAAAAAAAGCACCAAGAGCTGTTCCTCTTGCCCCTTGCTCAGAAGGCACCCTGTTAGCAGTGCAGCATCATTTATATGTTCAAATATGAGTTAGACTAGACCCTTACACGGAAAGTTAAAGAGTTTTTCTCTTCTTTTTCATTTCTGTGTGCTTCCATGTCTCTGAAGCCATGTGCGTGGCAAGTAAATGAAGGTATTTAATCAGTGACTTTATACCTGTTGCTGGAAGAGTGAGAGACAGAGAAGCATGGTCAAAATTTACCTAAGGCAGAAACTATGAAGTTTTGTCTTGGAGGCAGAATATCTTGGGATCTTCTCTTTCATTAAATGTTTTCTCCAGTTATAAATTAGTTTTTGAAAACTATTTTTGAAAAATTAAAAACACTTGCCAAATGAAAATATTTTCATCTTTCCCCAACTTTTGTTTTGCTTATTCTTCTGTTTTCAGGATTCTTATAAATTTTTGGGAAGTCAGTTGAATTGTCATAAAATGGGTTACTCTGAAGCCTAATTTAACACACAAAAAAAGCCAATTCTTCAAATATTGCATCAGGTTCTCTTGTAGGTCTTATTAAGGCTTAAAAAGAGAAAACATTTTCCCAGTTGAAGACAGAACATATTTAATGTTGACATTATATCACACTAAAGTTACACAAGTGCCCTTCTATTTACAGGTTATCAAATGCAAACCCAGGGTCTCAGGTTCCCTAAATGGCTGAGCACAGCTTGCCAAAACCCCACAATCAGTCACAGCCAAACTGCTCCCAGTTCAGCTCAGCCATAGTCAGACTCCTCAGTGTCCTGACTGGGCTCACAAAAGCAGTAGGAAACTATTCCATGTTGGTTTTCAATCCTTCCTGCTGCATTTGCTTTCCACTGACTTAGTGAAAGGACAAGAAGACATCAGATGAGCAGTGGAAAGTGAGGAAGGATAGACCAGTGGCTTTAGGACCTTCTTGATTTTTGTGGAACCTCATTTTGTGTCACCACATGATCTCTGTCATTCATGGGTTGTGCTTTGTCCCAAGGTGGGTTTTTTTTCTTTCCTTTAATAGCAGTAACTTTTACTCTCTGAGAGGAGAGGTGGGGTGGTTTTAACTGAGAAATTAATGTAGATCTCACACACCTATACATGTGCTGACATGCAATATCTAGATCCCAAATTTTTTTCGTATTAGAGACAGCTGTGTTGTTATGTCTCTTAGGAAGTAGTCCTACCTAAAGCTTTAGACACAAGCTGAGATTAGATTTTTTCCTAAAAAGGAGGATTATTAGTCCTGTGTGTGAGTTGGCATATTGGGGTGAGGGAGAATTGAGAGCAGTCTGTTATAACTTGAGGAGTGTAGCTGTAAATAATTATAAACAGTGTGTCTCGTGCAACTCATTCCTTCTCATGGTGTTTGCTGCATCTAAGTGTGATGAGAACATTGACTGCATCATGAAATTGTGTATGCTTTCAGCAAGGAAAGTAGATAACAGATCATGCTTCAAAGTCCATCCTAATGTTTACAACTTGGAGAACAGCATGTTTGCACAGAGAGTCTTCAAATGTGACTGTCAAAATTCACTGCTCATCTTTCCAACCATCATTTCTCATTGGCTGCTGGCTGGTTGGTGCTTTAAGCTCAGCTGTTGTGTCCTGGTTATGATAGTCAACCCCAACTGAGTAATTTCCAGAGGAAACTCGTGCCCTGCAATTAGCGCTTTTTGTCAGGGTGTGTAACTCACAATGTGTTTGCTTTCTTGTTTTGCAGTTCAGTCCTTCACCTTCACCCCTGCAGGTACTGTCCATTAGTCTGTCTCTTACCTCACCAACACATCATTTCAAGCATTAGCTATCAAAGTGTTTATGTGAGATATGAAGAATTAAAACCAAATACAAGGAGAAATACCCTGTCTGCCTGTCTGTGATAAAAATGTAGCATTCATTCTCCTCCTGATTCCAGGCAGAATTAAAATCTGACACCATTAATGTCTCTGTCACAAAAAAAGCTGTATACTTAACTCATCTAACTCTCTGAAATGCAGTTTTGAAAGTAATTTTCAGGACCAGATGCTTGAACTAACTTAACATAAACAAGCGCTATTCACATATAACTGAATTTTGATTTTAAAGCTTAAACAGTTTAGCAGATTCAAGTGGAGAAATGGAACTTTTTTTCCACTTTAGCTCTCAGTTAAGTATATGTTTACCTTACCATGAGGTGTTCAGACCTTCAAGCAATCTAGTCACTAACTGATACATTCATTGACTTTTCAGGGTTTTTGAAATTGAAGCATTTGGAGTTTTTTTTCTTACTACCCAGCTCAGAGCTGGTATCCTCTTTTTCTTATCTTTAAAAAGATAGCATACGGTAGACTATTATCATAAGCATGATTAAAGATATGTGAAGGATAAATGAAGAGTGGCTGAAATAGCAGGTTGCAAACACTTTGTTCAACATATGGATAGTCAGGAAAAACAGAGTATACAATTAATAGTAATAATTAATACAAACAATTGGCTTCTGCTCTCATGCTTAATCTCGAGATTTAGAAACTCAAAAATCATTGTACCTCAGCTTTACAGTGTTAAAGGCTGATAAATCTTGTTGTTTTCCACCAAAAGTCTGTCAAGTTTTTGGGGAGTAGTTTGGCCTTTCCCAGAGCTGTCTCCTCATGCTCAGTAGCTGCTTTCTCACTCTTGCTTGTCTTCAGCCACAGCTTGTGTTCAGCTTAGCAGGAAAGAGCAGAAGACCAAAGGTGATGCTGTGTGCCCCAGGAGCCCATGACATTTTGAGGGAAAAATGTCCTTGTGGAAAAGCTCTGGGGGTTCAGGATTGCTCCTCTAGCTTCCAGGCAGGTTTGGTCAGGTTACTGTAAGCTATAGCACAACACATTACTGCCTTCTCCTTGAGAAACAACATAAGGGTATTTCAAAACTTAAATAATCCATCTTTGCATTTGGTTCCTATGACTATTCCTCTGTCAGCTCTCTGGGACCACTGTGGTGCATTTTCACCATTGTGTTTGTAGCATGCACTGAGCATGGCACAGGGTTGTGCTGGAGCCACAGGGTCTGAGCATGATTTCCTGGGATATATCAGAGGTACTGTCAGAAATGATCTTTTTTAAAAGCAGTTCTGACATCTTGTGGACTTGTAGAACTATTCTGTTTCCTGGCTTATAATAATTTTTGGAGGAATTGGGAACCTAAGTCCTCCAGAAGCCAACTACAAAAAATTTTTTTCTATTTAAAAAAATACTGTCTTTGTGACAGAATGTAGTGCATGTTTCTTATCTTTAGACCCAGAGTTCCATAACAAATTTTGTTAATTCTCTAATATTTGAATTTGCCCTTCATAATATCGCTTAAAAGACATACCTTGTGCTTGTGGAGGTTTGACACTCACAACCTTATGTTGTTCCCTTCAAAGTTACCATTCATAAACAGTTTGTGTTTAGCTACAATTGTCTAGACAGTGGCTCAGAATCTGCTCAGAGGCAGCTGTTGATGAATTTTTACTGAAGATTAATTTATCCTAATATACTCAGAATTTAGAAGGCACACACATTTTGTTCTGACATCTGCTTTAAATTCTTCCTTCAGAGAGTTGCAGAACATACAGATTTTACTGTGTGGTAGAGAATTGAATCTATTAGTATAACAATCATATGCTTACTTTATTTTTCACTCAGAAAAAAATCCCCTGTTATTTCTGATGTGAATATTTTTTATTTTTCTTCATCTGTATTTGCCTTTATGTAGAACAGAGAAAACTAAAAATAGTTGTTTAAAAGTCCAAATCAGTGCAGTTTTATAATTACTTGCTAAAAATGTTCTTTTGGTCATTTGTAGATTATGGGTCACTCACTAGTACCACTTGTTATTTGTATTCTGTTATTAGGCTCCTAAGATGTACAATTTCTGCTTTGTGAATAAACCACTGTAACGTGGGAGAAGAGCAAAAAGAAAATGTCAGGCAGTTTGTAACAATTTGTGTCAGGGAATAATAACTGATTGAGTTAAATACTTTTAGCTTTTTGTCTTTGTGAACATTTTCATAAGCACTGATCAATGGCTCAGATGGTCACAAATCAAGTGACATTGATAATCACAGCTAAATCTTTCTAGGTATTTTCAGTTGAACTGACTCCAATAGTTACTGAGCCACAATTTTGTACATCACTGTTCTTCCACTTCCCTTTCCACCATGACTCACCAGGCCTTGATTCTCAGTAATATCAGTGCTACAAAGCATCAAATTTAGCTAATATGTTTGTTAGATTACTGTTAGTAAGTAGTAGTGTCATCTTCAGCTGTACAAGGACAGTGCATTTTTGTGGCCATGACATGCTCCTGGCAAAAACAAATCTGGCACAGGGACACTAAACACAACTGTTGTTCCTTTTCAACCATCTCTCCTGTAATATAAAGGATTTATTTGTCTCATTTCTGTGAGTTTGTGTGAAAGCTGAAGTATTGCTGCATTGTTTGGGTTGGTTTGTTGGGGTTTTTTGTTTGATTGCTTGTTTGGTTTGGGTTGGGTTTTTTGGGGATATTTTTATGCCTATGTTTCCTGTGCCTTCAAACGTGTTGTGCCAGTAGCCACTCACCAGAATAGTCAGGTGTTTTCAAGTGTCTAGGTCATCAGTCATGCAAAAAAAAAAAGTAGATAACATGTTTTAACTTATGAGTAGGTAAGCTTATTTAGTGGCTAGTGCTCCTTGGGATTAAAGATTTTGTGAAACCCAGCAAACAGAAAACAAATTTAAAATAGAGAATCATGGAACATCACACATTTTATGTGCAACTCATGAAACTGTTAAATGAGGATAAACTATATGACAGAATCATCCAAAGGTAGACAGAAGATTTGATGGAATTTTTATGTGCTGATTATCTCTTCTGAGTTAATGCTTATTAAAAGAGGATTAATCTACATTCATATTTGAGGAACAGCTTATCAGTAAAAGGAATGAGACTTGGCTGGCAACATTAAAGTTTTCATTTGCAGTAGGAAAATGTGGCCTACTAGAGATAGGCATACAGAAAGCTTTCTAAAGCTTTCTAAAGCTTCCTTGCCTCAGAATGTCGACTTACTACACATTCATATTTTTTCAGTTCTAGCAGGCATGAAGATTAGGTTTAACCTTGTCAGATAATATTAGTAAATGGTTTTGGTACCTCCTTATATATTTAATAAAAAGCATGTGAAAAGCTCCTTAACATATGCTGGTTTTCATACAAATATATACAATATAATTTCCTGAAATATTTATGCATTTAAAATGCACTTTGGATTATATTTCTGCATTTTTGCAGTCCTTGAAGTAGATGCTGGTGGGGATTCCTTCAAAATCTCTCTATGCAGAGGTTATTTTTTCATCTTCTTTTGAAAACCAATCTCATCCCTGCAGGTCTACAGCCTTTATAAGAAAATATATCAGATGCAAGGACTGCTGAAAGAGCTTTTTTGCTTCCTTAGTGATAAAAAGCAAGGAAGATGGGTGGGTCAGTGATAGGGACATCCTTCCCTTCCTCCTCTTACATTGCCCCTTGAAATTGCTCTGCTGCTTTTTGAAGTGGAGACAGGATGAATAAAGCCAGCTGCCTGTGTGTTTTATTTTTACAGTGACATCTACAAGCCTGCATTGCATTAAGTATGCTCCTATTCAGGCATTTAGGCTTGTTTTGTAATTGCAGAAATCAAACTGCAGGAAAAAATGCTGACAAAATGTATGGCAGGAGTGATAAACATAGTGCTTTTTTTGGCAGCCTGACCATATCTTCCATTGTTAGCTGTCTTGCCTTTCACAACATTGATGCTAAAAGAAAGGCACGTTCTCTATCCAGCCTCAGGTAGCCCATTTATGGATGGCATCAGGAATATGGGGGATTTTTGTAGCATCCCAGTGGCATGGCCACACTTCAAGAGGAATTTTGGTAAGCTTAGTTGGTATTCCAAGGTCTTTCAAACCCAGCACATGAAATAAATAAAATGATTTCTGGTTTATTTTCTCATTGCGATTATACCATGCTTACATTGGTGTACAGGGTGAAGGGTAAACAAAAAATTCTGTTTTCCTTCCTAGTTCCATAGACATCACATAGACCAGACTCAGTCTTCCCTAGGAAAAACATTGTCACTGCAAGCTGAGCCTTTCTTCTAAATATGATGTCTGTATTGGGAGGGTGTAAGATGATTTAACACAGGAAATTAAAAAGAAAATGAAACAGGACACATGGAAGAAAAAGGAGAGCAAATTCTGTAATCTTTGGTTTTTTCTCAACAATCTCCTATGCCACAGCCAACCTGCAGCAATTATGATTTCTATGTCATATCTTCTTGATGGAGTTCTCATGGCATACTTCAGAGTTTTTCCATACCTGCCTACACAGAAAATAAAATGTGTTAGGCAAACATTGCTGAAATCTCCTGGTAGTTCCTCGATTCTAGCTTTGCTTTGTAAAGGTACACAAGAATATAAATATTTTATAGACCACAAATATTGTTGTGGGGTTTTTTCTTCATATGACATGCACATTTAAAAGCCCACACAGCTCTACATACTATACGAGTGACAACAAAATTACCTCAAAATAATTTCTGGTAGATGACAGTTAAAACAAGAACATTAATCAAAGCAGTTTTCAGAAAATATGTTTTACTTAGATATGTATTCCTTACATCTGTAAACTTTATTTATAAGGGTTGTTATCAAATGAGCCTTTGATTCTCGTTTTCCTTATTTCTTGTCACTTTGGCCAATGTAGAAAGTTGGAGAAACCAAGTATTAAATTTGGAGGAGAGGAGGAGAAAGGAAACAGCATCTAATGTACTATTGACCAAAATACTTGGGAACAAAGCCACATCTTTGCATAATCACATATGATATGCACAGCACTTCAGCTTATGCACTTTTAAGCAACGAGTGGTAGTCATTTGACAGCCTGTTACATACCACGTGAATGAAAGTAGCATTGCCTCTAAAATTAATTACCCACAATGTTTTACCATGTCTTGTTTTTCAAAACAGACCTTTATTTAGTACTTTCCATACTTGCATTTTGATTTTCCTTTCATTAATTGGTTTGATTACACCCTTTCAAAATTCAGCTATTAGCCATTTTGATGTGACATATGACTGCAGTGATTTTCTGATATTGGTATTAGTCTGCTGTGCAGTGAAGGGTAATTAATCACCCTACTATTCTTCCAGCAGAGCTTCCAGAGGGGTTGGGTTTGTCCCCTTTGCCGAATGTACACCATGAAATTACCCTAGGAATTAATAAAGTGATAAGGATTCTATAAGGTATTGGAAGAGTTTTCCCAGTGGCTTTATGTCATTCCTTATTTTTTTTATTGAACACAGAATTTCCATTGGCTGTAGTAATTTTGTGGGATTAGAATAGTGCATAATAGAAAGCCTAATCCTGACTCAGTGTAGTTTGGACTAATACTTGGAAAATCTTGCAAATATTCTGGGAGCTATAATTTAATAATGGGAGCACCTGTATTTACAAAGGTAAATAGTTTTTCCAAATGAAGGTCTATTTTAAATCAGTCTGGTCACAAACTCTTCCATTCCTCGCTGAAATTCAAACCATCATCCATTCAGGGGCCTGTAAGGGTGCAGGTGTCCAGGACGTTGGTATAATTTAATAGTCTGCCTTATCTATGCCTGACAATAAATAATGGGATATTGCCACTGAGAACCAGAGTAGTCTGTTGGCCTTGGTTCAAAATATTTTTTCAGTGTTTCAGAATAGATCATCAAATGTTGTCAATGAGCATCTCGCCAGGAATGTGGGTTTACCCATATTGCTCTGAAATGTAATCCTGTTAATAAGATAGATAAGGGAGAGTCTGGTTTTTGTCAAACACCCAGGAATGGAGACATAAAACCAATTGTCTCCCTCTGATTATGTCCTTGGCATCCCCCATGGATGGAAAACTGGAAACACGTTTTCTTCCTGGTGACACTGGCATGTATGCATTTATGTGTGGGTGCTGGTTCTTAAACTGTATATCTAGTGGAAAAGGTGCAGCTGGATGCTTTTTTTCCATCCCTTCAGCTGTAATAGAGCTGCCACCTCTTTGTGTTTGTCCTGGGAAATGACATATTTGTGTGGTGACATTATATTACTGCATTACGACATGATGTTATTAACTCACTGGTGCAATGTCATTATGTGCTGAAGCAGAAGCATGCCAAGAGAACAATTTCATCACATGGCTCAGACTTGCAATGCAAAGTCATATGAAGGGGCCTGTGGTGAAATCAGGCCTTTTGCCCCGGTGGCTGCTTTGCCTTGCAAGGTACAGAGCAATCAGTAATGTGGTGTCAATCTGTAATGTGCAGTGAAATCCTAAATGAACTGTAGCCCCGATGTGCTTGAGCCTCTTCATGTCATTTTTGTAGTTTATTATGGGATGATGCCAAGAGACCTCTGACCTTGGACACTGAGCAGTTTGAATTGTTACTTTTAATTATTACTAATTGATTTTTCCCTGTCTTATGTGTGTGTGTGTGTCTCTGTGTGTGTTTGTTTGTTCTGTTTTTTCCAACCAAAATGCAGTCACCTTCCAAAGAGGAGATGGAGGACTAATGAGCAATGGAAGGTATGTTTCTTTGTATAAAGATCTTTCCACTGTGTTTATTTTTAAAATAAGGGATCTGAAAAATGCTATAGGTGATGCACTTGGGTCATGTCCCATCATTGGAAAGACTGATAGCCCTAGGAGGAGTTAAGTATCTTACCACAAGGTTTAATGACCTATCTGTTGTGCACTTTGGAAGAAGCAAGCCCAGATGTTTCATATCTCCCAGATGTCCTGGAAGAAATGAGTAGTAAATATCACAAAGAATGTGTTCATTTGTTACTGGGATGTTTATTGCATTAATTAGTCATTAGCAAATGAAGTTGCTGTTGTTTAAGACTCCTTATTGGCTCCCCCTAAATTGCTGTGAGTGAACAATTACACTTAATCGATCACAAAATAAATGATTCATGGATGATGAATAGGCTGTAGATTGATAGGACTGGATTCCACAACTTTGGCTACTCAATTGAAATTGATAAAAGCTGATAACGGGCCCATATATCCTCATCTATTTTCCCTTTGCCAATATGGAGATTGTAATTAGGCCCTGGTAATAACTTCCAATCTCCTGTTTAATCAATATTTTAGCAAAAAGAGATTAGGCCTAATGAGAGCGAGTAGATGTGGCAAGAATGCGGCTGGGTCGTCTTATTGCCGTTTCCATGGAAACCGATGTTTCTCTTAGGGATTGTTCCAGGCAGGGGTCTATAATGTTCAATGATCGGAGATGTTGCTCCAACTTCATGAGTGCTTTAATAGCCCAGGGAAACGCTGTGGAGCTGAGGACGGCGTTTTGTTTTTGTTTGGGAGAAAAGGGTGTCTGCAGCAAATGGTTTGCTTCCCCTGCTGAACACAAATACAAACAACCCACCTGCCTTGCTAAATTCCTGTTTACCCTGGGGGGAGAGAGACACAGAGCCTTATGGCCCGAGTGTGCCTTCTTCACCATGCTCCCTGTTTAACGCTGCTCTCGAAGCTGGGAATTACAGGGATATAAAAGCCATGCAGTAGTGGCACACAGAGATAGCTGTGGAGTTTCCATTAATCCTCCTCAAACCTGTTTGCCTCTAAACCATCCAAGAGTGCTCAAAGAAAGAGTTACCAGCCTGTAGATGACAGGCATGCATTTGGGATGCAAGGGAAGGAAGAAATAGTAGCCCAAAGTCCTGGAAATGGCTGATATGGAGCAATCAGTTTGAGTGATGGCTCCCTTGAGGTGGTAATTTATCACTCAGCCCTGGCGTAGGATCCCGTGCTGGTGCTGCCTAACTCCTGTTTCACACAGACAACGGGGTTCATTGGGATTCTGGCAGAGTCACGGCGGATGCCTAGTCCCACTTCTACTGACAAAGTTGATTTGTATATAACCTTAATTAACTGCTCAAGGTCTTTAAATCATCAAAGGCTATACGATTGTAATTTGAAATAAATTAAAGTCTCCTAAACTGTTAGCTACCTATGGTGTTAGAAGAACAGTAATAAGCCCTCTTCCATCACAGATATTGTAATTTTTTACATATATGTGTGTATGTGTATATGTATTTGTGTGTATATCTCTTTTTCTTATTCTGCTTCAGTCGACCAGGTCTGTTGAATGCCAGTGACCCCAGTTATCCTTGGCTTGCAGACTCTTGGCCTGCCACAAGTCTGCCAGTAAATAACAGCACTAGTGGACCTAATGATCTTGGTAATTTTGGTCGTGGAGGTAGGTTTCCTTTTGTTAAGTCACCTGATATTATAAAATAGGCTTCCATTAGTTAACAGCTATTATGAATACTGTGTAATATTTTTATCATTATAGCTCTTTCTATGTGTTTCTTTCTAGATTTGATTGAAAATTGACTTTAAAGTGTTCCTTTCACTTTATCTCTTTTTACTTCTTTAAAATACAGGTCTAATTTGTAATTTGCCCCACAGGGGAGAGGCAGGGTCTGCTTATGAAGAGAAATGTATTTGTGTCTCAACTTTATTTCCTTTTGTGTGGAGATGAGCAATGTGCAGGGCAGGATAGCCAGGGGTGCAGGATGTCCGTAAGAACAGAGGAGAGCTCTGGAGATGCAGGAAAGATGTTCCTTCAGCAGAAGGACACAAGAACTTGGTGGCTGTCACCTTGCCCATTCTCTTCCTGCCAAGGGCCTGCTCTCAGTCTCAACCAGAATCTGTGAAGAAAACCTCAAAGGTCTTAAGCAACTTTCTTTTTCGTTGTAGGAAAGGATACATAAAAGGGAACTATTTAGATCTTTTCAGGGTTTGTTTTAATTTTTTGACTTGAGAGAGCACCTTTGGGGGAATGAGGTAAAGATGTATTGTTACAATGATGAGTCTTTAGAGGAGTTATTTTCTTTCAAACATGGGAGTTTTAAGATGTAGGATTGGGATTTTTAAAGTTCATAGTAATAATATTCACATCTCTCTGTTACTTCTTTGGTTTCTGTGATAACACAGATAATTCTGCATGCTGGTCAGGAGAAGACTTCCTAATGTAAATGAGTATATAAATGTTTTTAAGACATAAACAGATAAACAAAAATCAAGATAACCTATACATTAAAATGTAAGAAAAATCTATAAAACTGTCATGCTGGTAAATATGAAAATAATTCAGTTTTGGACTGTACCAGAATCTTCTGAAAACCTTCCCTCGTACTGGTATATATTCCATGAAAAGCCTCTTGCCTGTGGTTTGACTACTGTGACTTAAAATTACAACAAAATGCACTAGATTTATTTTCTGTATAAAAATGTTATGAAGTTCTTGTCAAAGATATTTAAAAGTAAGGAAAACTTTTGATAGTATTTACAAGACAACTGAATTTCTGCCAGCTTCTTTGTTGTGCATATCTTGAAAATAAAACCCTTCAGTACTTTCCCATCTTTTCTTAAGCCCACAAAATACAGAAAAATTACCATTTCCTTTTAGGATTTGGCTCTATACGACTGGAATTGGAGGCATTTTTTAAAAATTTTTGGCCTAAATGTGCATGAGGCATAGGTCCAAATTCATGCAATAAACCAGTTACGTTTTAAAATTCAGCAGTTCAATTCTACCCATGATCTTTACAGTTGAGCTAAAACTTTTATTCTGAGTGGTTTGGGATCACTTATCCCTATCTGTTTCAGCAGCTGAGTTTAAATGTTTCTGCATTAAAGATGGATTAGAAGTATTTTAACATGTAGAAATGGAATATTAACTATATAGACAGAACTTGGGCCTCCTTTACTGGTTAAAAGGTCTGTGATAACATAAAAGTTCTGTAAGAATTTTAAAAAGAGTAGGGTGGCATCAGTCACCCTGGAAACTCAAAAGCTGAGGCAGGCAGTCCTAAAATTTCCCTTTAGAGTGAGATCCACTGTCCTGGATAGGCATTTGAGAGCAAGGCTGTGAGTGGGAAGCACAGGTGAGGCTTGGAGTCCTGTAAGGCCACAAAATGGTATTGCATCTTCAGGGCAGCAAGAAAGAGCTTCCCTGCACAAGTATTTCAGCACTATTTCATTTATCTCAAGAGTTACAAACAAAAGCTGTATTTTGGAGAGGTTTGGGGAACGTTTCCAGTGGGAAATGCATTCTTCATCTTTGGCCTTAAATGTACAGTGTGGTGGTTTTGTTATGACAGCTTGCTGGGAAAATCACACTTGACTTTTACTCAGTGACTATGCCACTTTGTAAAATTGCTGCTTATTAGCTTTTTGAGTGCTTAAATGTACACATCTCACTGAGGTCAAAAATGTTATCTGTGCTTGTACTGAAAATTCCCAGAATGTCTGGAGAACCTCAGCTTGTCAGTAAGAGTGACTGAAAGTCCTTGCTGGTGGGCAGCTTTGCAACTTCCCTTTCAAGTGTGTGCACATGAGTAGTTCTCCATTTTGAAATGACTGTACAGAGATGATACCTCTTCAATTGCCAGAAATATGCTCTAAAAGACAGATGTATGTCTGAGTACTTCAGAGATGAGCATTTTGCTAGTTTTTACTTCCCTGAGTCTTCAAATCCAACACAGGCATGTTGAGCTGGATTTACTTCACTTTATATATCAACAACAGAATTTATTTACTAAACTTCAAGCCATTATAGTTTGATGGAACCGATTGTGGAAAGGAGAAATGTTCATATTGTGGATGAAATGCAAGAAGGATAGGACTGCACTTGGGTCTCACATCTCATGCTGTATTTTGTACATAAATGCATTTTTGTTTGTGTGCTACCCCTGGCAGGCACATTGCATATGTGCAGATAGTAACAACATGATTTTGAAATATGGGCTGTAGTTTGCATTAATTGTAATTTTTTTCACTTGCAATTTATCTGCAGATAGAAGTTAATACAATTAAGAAGTTTAAGTACTTGATTGTTCCCATTTCCCTGCTGTATGCAAAACCAGATCATGCTGATCGACCCAAATTTAATCTCTCTTTCTGCAGTGTCTCTGCTGAGCATTTGTTATTGCCATATTTATTGTTAATATTGTTAATATTAGGTTGCTGTCCTGAGACTGAAGATGCTATTAGGGTCCATGTTAAAATGTTCACTGTAGCACACCTGAATGCAAAAGAAAATAGTTCTGTGATCTAAATGTTCATCCCAGGCAAAAAGACAAAACAACTAAACCCCCAAAAAACCAATGAAAGCAAACCAAAAATATCAAATCAGTGTGAGGAAACTGTGGTGTCACATCTTATTGCTGGATAAGTCTTTGAGACAGTGAGAGAACAAATGTATTCCCTGAGGTTACACAAAACCCACGTCTAAGTTTGGAACTGAGCTTAAACCCTTGACTAGGTGCAAGAATCATCTTTTCTTTCTGTGGCTTAAGGTACATAAAAATGGGTGTGATCCCTAGAGTGGGATCTGAACATCCTCACTGTAGGAGTATGCATTATCTCAAGTATGATCTAACAGTTGGAACCTGTTTCTGCCATCTGGCTGTAGAAGGAAAATAGCATATAAATGAAGGATTTTTTTTTTAAAGAAGTACATTCTGGAATTGATTCACCTCTTCAGAGTCTAAGTAAATTGTAAAAATAGTAGCTTTTGATATATTGACCTCTGAGAGAGCAGGAAGGAGGGTTATCTGCTGAGATGTGGTTCTCCTTGGGATATCATGACAGTCATCATTGTATTCTTCACACTTCACTAGTCTCAGTTTCTGGATCTAGTATTCCACCAGCAAAGGTCACTTCAGTGTTTTGTAAGGAGAGAGACTGGCAATCTAACCGATTAAAGATACAAATTGCAGTGTGGGGTAGGATTCAAAATATGGAGAAAATTCAGCAGATACTTAGTTAAATATGCTGTAATGGTTTACAGGTACATGCACTGGAGTTTTTGAACAAGTTGTTCTCCATTATCAACATCCCTTCACCATTTTGAGGGACTGATCACCTAAATCCCTGCAGAATATCAGATTTTCTTTCACGTATCAGGAACAACTTGCTTTTGCCAGGTTTTTCTTTTGTTGAAAAGAAGAAAGGTACCGGCTAATGTCAAAAGGAAAATTAGATAAGCTGATGCAAAAATCTTCAAGGAAATCAAGGTGATGCCCTTAAAAAATTACTTTGAGAGTTTTTCTACATATTTTCTGGGAAAGTTCCCTCTGATTTGTAAATTCTTCCCTTTCATCATGTCCCTGAAGCCCAGACACTTTCATTGGTTCTGACATAGGGTGAACAATTGAAAACATTCTTCAGTAGAGAAATATTCCAAACTTCATTTTCACAGTTGAAGGTATGAGGGAAAAAAAAAAAAAAAGATGGTTTTAGGCAGCGAGACGTGAAGGACAAGTGGTGGGCCTGTCACAGCTGCTGATAGCTTGGCAATGGTTGTACATCATCTTCCCTTCGTTGGCTCGTGGACCTGTCTCAGCTGAAATGCAAACGTGCAAAATGACACGTTTATTTCTCGGCTTAAGCCTTGGTACTTCCCGGCTTCCTGTGCATCAATGATTTGTTCTGTTCCACAGATGTGCTGCCACCGGTGCCAGGGCAAGGAGATAAAACCGCTACCATGCTTTCCGACGGGGCCATTTACAGCAGCATCGACTTCACCACCAAAACCAGCTACAACAGCTCCAGCCAAATAACTCAGGCTACCCCATATGCCACCACCCAGATCCTGCATTCCAACAGCATCCACGAGCTGGCTGTCGATTTACCAGATCCGCAGTGGAAAAGCTCAATTCAGCAAAAAAATGACCTCATGGGATTTGGGTACTCTCTCCCAGACCAAGGCAAAGGCAACAATGGTAATTACAGCTCTTATTTTCTAGAGCCCTTGGTTTTGTGTACTGTATCATCTGTGCACGAATTAGAAAATTCTTTTTAGCTCTGTGAGACACTGTTCGTGTTGACCTGAACTAATGCTTGCACACCTTGTATGCATGCTGAACCTCACCTGTTCACGAAATACATTGCACTGTGCTTTTAATGCTCTTTGTCCTGCGCTAGTCACCAAGCCATCTGCCTTCCATTAGGCTAGGGTAGGTGTACCTTTAAAAATAACCAACTTAAAACCTGCCACCCCGCCCCATCTGCCCTTGACTTGCTAACTGCATGTGTTGCATGTGCTTGTGCTGTCGACTAATCCCACGATGCCACTGTGACCTCTGCCGTTTAACCCTTAGCCTTGCTTTACATCCCTGACTACCGGGTGGCTGAGGGACTGGCTAATAGATTGCCACACAACCAGTCACAGGATTTCAGCACCACCAGCTCCCACAACAGCTCCGAAAGGAGTGGCAGCCTCTCAGGTTGGTTCCATCGCCGTGTGTAGGGGAGCGAGGGACGGAGGGGTGTTGGCGAGCGGCTCGCCAGGGAGGCAGAAGACCTCCCAGGCACCAGTTGAGGATAGCCATGAGAGTTCCTGCCCATCAGCAAACAATGCCACATGGGACTCTACTGAAACGAAAAAGCCTTCTGCACAACCTGCTTGGAGATAACTGGAGAGTCCTTCCATGTGGTGTTTGTCAGCACAGCTGCCAGCCTCACCTTGTCACTTTCTTTCCCTGACACCATCTCCGGAGCAAATGTATTTCTGCATCCATCCTCAGTTTATAGGTCTCCCCACATTGAACTTCATAAGGAGATTATTATTTTTGTTGAGTTGTTAGCAAATCCCCTACTCCCACAAGCTGCTTCTAAATGCTGTTCCTCAGTGAAGCAGCCTGCAAATGGCTGTAGGGCCCTGAAAGGTGGCTGAGGTTTCAACAAATTGTGCCAAGTCTGAATACAAACAGGATGTAAATTTTATGTGTGTGCTGCATGTTCTAGTGGAAACATGATGCATTTTCATCAGATGAAAATGATCATAGTACATGTGGTTGTGTATTATATCTGAACACACCTTTTTTCTTGATTTCTTTAATTTTGCTTACTTGTTGCTTATGTTACGTATAGCTGTCTATTTTTTTTTCTTTGTCAAGTCAAAAACTGAAAAGGCAGCAGTTAAGATGATGTGATTTCACCTAGCTGAAATATAAAAGCACTGAAAGGACTTACTTTTGATATTCAGAAATTACCTACAGCCTTTTGAATTTCCACTTTAAGCTGGAGCTGTCCTCCCAGTAACAGACCAAACCTAAAAATGACTTCTTTATGTCAATTTAAATGGCTATTCAAACTGAATCTTGAGATAAGAAGCCTATAATCATTGGCCCATGACTCAAATGGCCAAATGTGTTTGCAAGTCTTGTGTTCTCAAGGGGGAGCATTAGCTGGTTTGGCTGAGACCAAAAAATAGGTTTTATGGCATTGTCAGAAAGGTGTCTGGAAGCTGAGTTCATTGAATATTTCAAGAAAGGTTCTTGTTCCTTCCATGTGAGATATATTGACAAGTAGCTTAGGAAATCAGCTTGCTCCCCAGCTGCATGAAAATGCAGAAATGGATGTGCTGAGGTACTTATATATGTCAGGTATCAGAGGGCAGTATCACACTTTAGATATGTTGACAGCTAAGGCTGCCTACAAATTTTCTCAGAAAAAAGGAAGTGTCCCTGGAAAATGCCCATTGATCAAAGGCTGGACTTTGATCAAATATTTCAAATGCCACATATTCTGTGTAGTGTTTCTCAGTCAGAAGTGAATTTTCTGATGACACTAGGAAACTTTGAGTTATAGTCAGTCTTCCTATGGCCAGGGCACTCTTGTTGTGACCAAGGCAACTCACAACTGGATGCCCCAGTGCTCAGATGAGTGTCAGATTATTGGACTGCAAAGTCAGTATTTTGCTCTCCCTTGCCCACTAATTATGCCTTTGATACAGGATAATTATGTCAGTAATGCATGAGAAACTGGGGGAGACCTTCAAATAGCCTGATAATTAGAGCATCACTGGAGTCAGAGACCAGCTTTGATGATGTAGTCCCCATCAGGGTGAGCAGGGATTTGTTCTCTCACTTCCTTGGTTAGTAGTTTAAGCACTACTTATTATTCTGACTAAGTTTCTGTCTCTCTTACATGAATATCATGAGAATTCCTATCCCACTGTGGAATGGAAAATAGCTAAAACCTCAACTGCTTTATGATGCAGGGAAATTTTGTAGCTATAGTTTGCACAGGTTATGTCTGTACTAGGATCAGCAGCCCAACTGGTGAATTCTTTCTCCAGCACCTGATTCACCTAGAGATTTAAACAATATAATTGGATATCAGTGTGAGGAGACACTGAAGCATCAAGCATCGTTGCTATGGGGAAACAAGGCTTTGGTGCATCAGTTTTCAAGCATAGATCAGGCTTTATGTGTTCAGTGTCTGTCCCACCAGTCAGACAGTGGAGTAACTCTGCCCGTGGGGACAGAAATCTCCTGCCCAACTGCACTGCTTTCCCTACAAGAAATGACCTTGGAGTTCTTTCATTTCTTCATCTAAACAAGTCCCTTGTCTCTCTGCTTCACTCCTTCTAATATCTCCATTATCTCTAACTTCTCTCTTTGAAACCCCCAAAATCCAAGTGATTCCCATATTAGCCGTCCTCACATCCAACCTACATTTTACCAGTCTCCTAAGATTATCAAAATCTTCCTCTCCACCTCAACTAATCTCTAAATTGAAGTTTTCCTTTGCATTTCCCTTCTCTGTGTATTCCTAGTGAGTTTTAAATCCTCCTGCAACACAAAACCATGTGCATGTGCTTTTCTCTTAAAGCAGCCCCTCCTGCCTTAGTTCTTCTTGGCTCCCACTCCTGCTGACTTTTAAAAAATTTCCCCATGTCCCACAAATTAAAACTAACCTAGTTTCTTTACACTGTTCAGTGACCCTATTTCTAGTTCCACTTTTTTTTTTTTGCCTTACCTGGGCTTTGAAAGTTTCATTTCCCTCCAGAAGGTTCATGTACTTGTTCTCTATCTCCACTGTCACTGGGGTTTCTTTTCACTGGTCAAAATATTCTTTCCCTTTTCAAGAAAGCTGCCCTCTCTGCCAGGCTACAAATGGAAGGAAGAGCCTGTTTTCCATTCTAAGAGAAGTAATATCAGCTCAGTTCACACATAGTGAATGACAGGATCTTGGCTGGACTTACTATAAATACTCCAAAACAAGGAAGGAAGATCTTTGGTCTGGAATTGAGTAGTGGAAAGCAAAGTCTCTCCTGCAATGTGCTGCCAGCCAGGTTGATTAGAAACATTGCTGGGCTTGTCTCTAGCAGGCACAACAGGAGACAAAAAGAGAAGTCTTGGCTACTTCTGAGTCACAAAATGCCATTTTTCTCCCCTCTCTATTTGTTCCTGTTTTCCTCCAGCTGATGTTTGGAGGTAACAGAAGAAAGCCACTGTCTCACAGACAAGAAGTCCCATTATAGGGGCTCGTCTCTGTTGCTAGAATTGTACCTCCTTCTGTGTTTCTCTGTGCCTAAAGTTAGAGCCATGGCAAAGAGGGTGGTGCCTGCCAGTGAGCATCGTGCCACCCTCCCTGGCCAGTCAGTTGTGGCTTTCTGGATTCATTGGTTCATTTTCCATGAGGGTTTTTTTGGCTAATCCTTACGAATCATCAAGAGACGTCAGTGGGTGAGATGGCATAGACTGTGCTTTCTGCAACAGGGAGGAGTGAGAGCAGCTGGGTTCCCCACTGAAAAGGCATCTGACAAACCATTCCTCCACCCAACAAAGAGTGTGAAAGCCACAACAAAACTCCAAATAATAGGTGGATCCCCAAGCAGTCAAGGGATTTGAAATGTTGAATCATTCTTCCTCCGAATGAATTCCTGACAAGAAGAGGAAGTCAGGGCAAACTAGAAGAAGCAAAGCAAGTGGGATGAGGGCTTTCTCTGTAAGATCACTCTCCCACAAATGGAAGTGTCTCAGCTGGAGAAGTGGATTCAAGGACAATAAGAGAAGAGCAGAGGGTTTAACCAAAATGCATTGCTCACTTCTTTTCTACCTCTTCCATTAGAGCTGTATATCAGAAATAGAGCCTCTTCCACAGTGCCACAAGATATTTGAATCCTGTGAAACAGTCAGTCCTAAAACATTGCACATGACTTCCTGCTCTTTTAAAAAGGAGAAATTGACAGGAAATTCCTGTCAACAAAGCCCCGTTTCTTTTGTTTTGACAATTTACTCTTACAATTTATCTCGTCTTGAAAGTTCTTGACTCCAATGACAATTTTTTTGGATGGTCTCCTTAACCTCTGTGTTTTCCACAGGAAGTGATTATGCAAAATTTTCTTATAATCACACTGGATTCTGACATCTGAAATAATTTGCTATGTTTTATTATCATTCTGTCTAAGAGTGAATTCAAGAAGACATAAAGTGCACCAAATAAATCAGGAAATATAGTTCTTATACAGGAAAACCTGTCTTTCCTTGTTTCTGCACTACTGTGGTGCAAATGTACAGAGGTTTAAAAAGAAGTGATTTTCAGTAAATATTCAGAATATTTTCCCATTCCATTCTATTTTTACTTATAACCTTGTGGCAGCATTAGTACATTGATGCTGATTCTGCTGAGATATAATTACATCTTCTTTTTGGGGCATGTGCTCTGGAGTCAGAATTCTATCAAAGACATAAATAGCTGGCTTTCCCACTTTATAGTCTAACATTTTCTTCTTCTTTTTTGGATTTGCAGGTGGCAAAGGAGGGAAAAAGAAGAAAAACAAAAATACTTCCAAGCCCCAGAAAAATAATGGTTCAACTTGGGCCAGTGTTCCACTTCCACCCCCTCCTGTGCAGCCACTTCCAGGCACAGAGCTGGAGCACTATGGGGTGGATCAGCAAGAAGCAGGGTAAATCTTTTTTTTTTCTTTTTCTTTTGAAGAAAAATCTGTGATTTGCAGAAACGAGTATTTTTCTATTTTTTTTTTTTAATTTTGCAAAGTGACAATATTATTCTGTTTTGTTTTAAAAAAAATAAAGAGAGAACACTTTATCCTGTAGACTTATTCAAGGCTGTGGAGGAGGAATGTTTGAATAGCTCCTCTGGATAGTGACTGAAGATGGAAACAAAAGTGACCTTGCTTCATCATCATGTAGGGCTTCAGTGTTTTCTCATGCTGAGAAATATCTCACTTCACAGGTAGCTTAATTGAATTCTGGGATTGCATGCAGCTGATGGGACTCAGAGTGAGTAAGGATGACATAATCTGGCTCTGTGTATTTTTTCACTGCTTTGATGTTTAAAAATATTAGAGCCAACAGAACAAAAAAAAAAAAAAACCACCAAATTGGATTAATTTTTGAAGAACAACAAATGGATAACAATCTTCTCATCTGCTTTTAGAAGAAATTTCACAGTTGAGGAAGGCATGCTAATTTGAAGGTTTTATTATCATTATTCAAACAACTTTCAAGTTTCTGGAACCTTCCACATAATTTTGCATAGCTCAAACTTGTTCTCAAGGACACAAAATCACCAAGAAATGCCAAATGAGAGGAAAGAGACATTTCCTATGCAGACAGCAATAACAAAATGTTTTATATGAAATGTAATTATATACCAGGTTATCAAACTCTGGTGGTAAATCAGAGTATATAAAAACATAGTTTACTGTGGGTACTCTGTTGGAGCCTTTGAGAATGATTGTTCTGTCAGGGACAAATCTCTGTCTGTTTCAATACATGGATTGATCAATATTTCCTAAGGACAAAACATTTTTAAGAATACATTGTAATAGCTTTACTGAATAAAAATATTTCAAGTGTTACCTCAGTTGTAAGTGTGAATTGATCATTACTACTTTCATAATTAAAGTTGGAAAATTCCATATTGTTTCAGTTTATACCAACTCCTTTGACTCTTAAAATGAGCAATAAATGACTGTGCTAGTCAGTGAAGTTCTTTTTAAAGTAAAGGCCCATTCAGGCTGTATTAGAGTTAGAATTTTGAAGTAACGAAAAATGAATAACCTTACTGATTGTGAGTGTTGTTTAAATCTCAAGGTAAAAAGTTCATATAATCATTGTCTTCTGTATTCTGTTAAAAAAGGCTAAAATAAATTTAAAAATGTTTCACCATATAATAATTTTGTCTTTATCAGTTTATATCCTTAAAATACACATGCAGCCATTTCACTAAAACAATTATGCAATAGAAGGCAAACCACTTGGATTTTCTTCAGAACAATGAAATAGCAATAAAGGTAACTGGAAAAACCTTACAGAGAAATCCCTTGTGAGACAGGGCTTGACTCCTCAGTTGCATAAAGCATCTGTAATTTAACTGGAAGGAGTGATGTTGGTCACCAAGACAACTTTGGTTATTTAAGGAGAAGGTAATCACCAGCCTCCAGGTTCACAACCATTCAGACTTAGTTTTTCCTCTGATTATGTTTTGAATTACTGTTTTTTGCAACGTCTCATTAGCAGTGGTGGTAGCAAGACCTTGTAACGTGAATTTTACCAAACACAGAAAAAATTTAAAGGTTGAACTTAGAGTCTCAATCTGTTGCTACAGTAATTTGCAATCACCTTTGATGAAGACTGAACCTGCAATGCTCATACTTTCTCAGGATGCCTCCAATACTAACGGTGCTTCTGTATTTAGGGGTTGATCTTGTTTCTGTGTTTCCAGCATCTGCAAGGGAAAGAATAATAGACTGCATTCCTATGTTACCTTTAACATGGACATACTGGGTTTAAAAAAAGCCACATTTTTTAAACTCTTTTGTTCTTCTTGGTTTGTTTTGATTTACCCTATCTGTGACAAGTTCAAAGTGTAATTACAGCTGTAATTACATTGTGAATGATAACTGAAAATGAGCTTCCAGTCAGCAAACCAAACACATTAATGAAAAAAAAAAATATGAATGTTCGAAGCAATAAAACAAGGAGGGTAGCATATAAACAGAAACTTCTTTTTCTGTGTGTCTTCCTATAACAATTAAATTCAAATGTGAGTCTCAGTGGCATGATTATCACCAAAAACCCTCGAGAAAATTGACACCTAGTTTTGCTTGCTAGAGATCAGCGCTAGTGGACTTCTAAGCACTAGTGGACTTCTAAGTTGCAAAAGATAATCCACAAGAGCAAATGATATTAAAAAACCCACCTAACTTAATCTATCACATAAAAAATAGATTCAGTTTTCTGTACCGTCTTCTTGCCAGAGGCACTAGGGTTGGCATTTGCCTCTATTTTTCTATAAATTGCAGAAGGAAAAGTGAATATCTTACTCCAATTAGCCCTGTTATATAATGTGATAGCTTTAGGGATCTCTTCGATTCCTGTTTAACCTCAGTGAAGAGCCTGTTTGTGCCAATTAAGTTTCTCTTTTCCTATAGTAGCTCCCAAAATGACATGTTCCCTTTCCCACCCTTTTCAGAGATGATTTTGCTTGATTTTATGTAAATTTGACAGTAAATAAATGCTCATTTCTTACTCATTATCTTTTACTTTGATTTTTTCACCAATAATATGATCTTGAGCCAACCCAATTAAAGCAGTCAGCATATTATTTGGTTATTTCTATTTCTTGCTATTGATTACACACCAAAATAGAATATTAGTTGCTGAATGTCAATATATATGATACTTATTGTCTGTCTTTATGAAAAGTTAAGGAAGTAGTACCTTTTACTTCAAAAAGTCCTTTCTGGTGAGTTCCAGGGAGGGAGGCTTCATTTGCTATATTGATATATGTGTAATGAAACACAGGTTTACAGAATGTGCCCTATATCTATCACCTTTATTTTATATTTGGAAGGAATAAATCTATTAGTGTAATGAATTGGGCTTTTTAATAGTAAAAGATTACTATAGAAGTGCTGGCAATACAATAAAATGTACTAGAAAAATAGAGACTCATGTTTGTTAACCAGAACTTATTAGGGTCTTAATTATAATGAAATTACAATCAGGGGTTTCTAATAAAGTTAAGGCACTTAGATTTCAATAAGTGTACTTGAAAAAATTTGCATTTGCACCACATTGAATTTATTCAAAAGGCAAAAAAGGACTTGGATGGGGCAAATAATCACTATGGTGATACCAGATATTTCTATAACTGTATCACTTGTGTGACAAGTAGTTACTATATAGTCTGTTGGGTTTGGTGGGGTTTTTTTTTCTTTGTTGGCTTTTGGAGGTTTTTGTTTTATTTTGTTTTTCACTAAAGTGAAGGTTAAGGCTTGTGGCTTTTCAGACACCTTACGTTAAGAAGACAAAGATTCTTGTACCTGAAATCTTGAATCTCAAATATCCTAAACTTCAGGCTTAGGCTGCTTTCCATTTCAAAAAAAATTTTGGGTAAAGATACAGTATTTGAAACTTTTCACTAAGAAACCTCTTTACTAAAAATCCTTTTTGCTATCAAGCTGAACCTTTGGGGATTTGAAGCGAGCAGGGTCAGGAGGCGAGCACATCCAAAGCTCATTTATTCACCATTAAAAAGCCACTGAGGAGTGTCTTTTTCCCCTGTCCCTCTTAAAGAAGAGGCCATTATAGTAAAGCATGAGGTTGAGAGAGCAAAAGGAAGCAAGAGAACTGTTGCACTGCACATTTTTAGCAGCATGGTTTAGGATGGTCCCTTTGGCCTTAGTTGCAACTGTCCTGAGTAAATGTTCTTTGGAAAGACAAATTACAGCTGATCATATCTTAATTGTTTGCTAAGGATGAATACGTGTCACGTAACATTTTTCTAAATCTCTGTGTTATGAAAATGGTAATGATCAATCACTCAACCTCTCCTAGAGGCCAGATGTTAAGATGCAGCCTTTATTTTCATTTCTGTGCTCATATGTGTTCGTGTATTAATGGCTATACCTACATATATAGAGATTTAAAATCATGCAAGTGTGAATTGTCAGATATACTTTCCATGGATTTTTTAATGATTAAGTCAGGTTGTTTTAGCTGTCCTGAATCTGTGTGTTTAAATACAGACTACAGACTTCTGAATAAGGAAAAAGTAGTTTCATTAATTTAAGGAATCATTGCGTTTTGCTGAAAGTAAATGTTCTGTTCATAATACAGGTTTTTTAACTTCTTCATCTCAGTGTTCCAAGCCTTTTTGTAACCTGGCTTCACACTTGAGAAAATTGACAGTAATTCATTTTTCTCTGGGAAATTGGTAAATCCTTCCTTCCAAATCAGAAGCTTTAAAGGAGTATTTTTAAGCTGGTTTGAGAAATTAACTGTATAGTGTAATGCATTGCTTGCCTGCATTGCAGAAAAAAGGACCTTGTCAGCAGTCCTTGAAGGTGCAAAGAAGATAAAGTGAGTTAGATGCTGCTTGGGAAATGGCCTTTAGAGTGTGTGATGGTTTGACAGTGAAGGAGCTTGTCTGGTTGTCTGGTTGCTTTTTTGTTTTGTTTTGTTTTTTTAAAAAGCAACTGTGTATCCTGAGTTATTTTGGAATGCATCAGGAGTTAAGAGGAAATGAGTGTGGATGCTCAAGGGACTGATGCCTGACTGGATGTTTTGAAGATGGGGAAAATAGACAGTTGAGATTTGAGTGGTGTGATTGTCAGCAAAGCTGCGTACAACTGAAGTTGTGCTCAGATTAGGAAATTACTCTGGGGAGATAATGCACGGGGAATGACCACAGGCACTAAGGCCTATCCACCTGAAATGATGCCAGAGTTTCTAAGGGACAGCCTCCCAGGATGATACTGTAATACAACACTGAATTGAAAGGAACTCTGATGAGACTGAAAAGAATTGATTTTCTGGCAAAACTTGCATAAGAAGTGGTAATAAAAAATAAAGCTTTTGTTTCTAGCCCTGATCAGATATAACACCACCCCGTACACCTTTGGTGTAAGGCAACAAAAAGCACAAACTCCTACCAGAACACGCTTTATGTCAGAAGAGAGAAGAATTTGGTATTCAAGAATACTCCTAGTGGTTAATCATTCCATTTACTTTGGCCAGGTGTGTTGAAAGTGTTCAGAAATGTAGCACTGTCTAGGTAAGTCCCAGTACAGATTGGTTAGGAGGTGGGGTGCTGGCAGAGCTGTCAACATGTGTGCTAATGTACTTTGTCAGCTGGTGCTGTGACACAGCATATGCTTGGGGTCAGTGCTGCTGTGACATGGATGTATTGCACATCATAGGAGATATCCGTGTGCAGGGTGGGAAGAGCAGAATTTATGGGGAAAGTGTAGCTTTCTATTTAAGCTCCAAAGCAGAAACAAAGGGTAAATTTATAGATAGATACAGGGGAGGATGGAAGTAAATGGACAATGCTCTTGGGCTCATGGTGTGACTCTTGGAGATGGTGCTGTGCAGGGCCAGGAGTTGGACTTGGTGATCTTTGTGGGTCCCTTACAACTCAGCTTTTTCTGGGACTCTGTGAAATAGGTACTACTACATAAAGGTTGCTCTACCTTTTAGAAATGCTGCTATTTTCATGTTCAGATCAATATTCATTCCCCTACGTTAATGGTTCTGGAAGTGTGTTCGGTCATTTTTGTTGTTGATTGTGGTGTAACATTATCTAATCACCATTAACGAATGTGATAATGGGTCAGTAATTTTTCTGCTGCATATCTTGTTCAAGTTGCTTATCAGTTGAGGGAAAAGTTAAACTGACTCAGTAAGGACAATCTAAGCAATTATGACCCTATTTTCATTAAATTTTAGAATGCACACAGGGTGCAAGCTTTCCAACTGTGTACCCTCTACACCCTCTACTGTGCAGCAGAGAGGAGTTTTGATACACACTAAGTTTGTTTGGTTTTTATTTTAGGTATGACAGTGATGGTTGGTGTCCACCTTTGCCAGTTCAGACCTACCTGCATCAGGGCATGGAGGATGAGCTTGAAGAAGATGACGATCGTGTCCCCACACCTCCTGTCCGGGGAGTAGCTTCATCTCCTGCCATCTCCTTTGGGCAACAGTCAACTGCAACCCTCACGCCTTCCCCACGAGAGGAGATGCAGCCAATGCTTCAAGCTCACCTTGATGAGTTAACAAGGGCTTACCAGTTTGATATAGCAAAGCAGACATGGTAAATGTTTGAAGGGGTCACCTGTGATCAGGGGAAATGAAATAATAATAATAATAATAATAATAATAATAATAATAATAATAATAATAATAACAACAACAACAACAACAACA